>CM060965.1:42821786-42991786 GCA_030765045.1 Tenodera sinensis
ATTAAAATAATAAGCCTTTGTACTTACCAGAAGAAGGCGAGCTGGAAGAATGTGCTAGGTAAATATCCCTATCATGTTTATGCAAATACGAATATCAGTGTTGCCAACAGGTGTTTACCAAAAGTCGCCAAATCATTTATCTCAAGCTAAAGGTCGCTAGAAAGTTGTTAAATCAATATAAATCTAATTAAACGGTATGTATAATATTTAATAATTTTAAAAGAAAAATTTACTTATGTAATCAGAAGAAAAATAGTTGATCGTCCACCAGTTTCTCAAGCATCTCTACAGCAAATCACACCGTAGGTTGCACCAGATGTTCACAGGCCCATGTGTATATATTTTACCAATTTTACAACGGGCATTTGTGAGATTTCCAACGAGTAACACATATTTCGTAAAATCCTAACAGCATTTCTGCAATATAGCATACACAGCTGCCGCATACTTTAGCTTTGAAAATGTTCAACCAATTAAAAAGCCTTGCTACTTCCGCATTGCAATGTGGAAGAGGGGAATAGCGATTGTCAAATTTATCTGTTCTTTAAAAGGGTTTATTGCCGCCGCATCTTTGTAACAATCTTCTTATATTCAGAACTCCACTGCGCTGGAAATGTTTTCGCGTTTTGTAACACTTAAGTTCTCTATTTCACTTATTTGAGAAGGAATTCAACTGCAGTTCTTCTCAAGAAAAAGAGCTTATGTATTTCATTTGATATTTAAAATCGAATTATTCCTCAGCAAATATATATGAAAAAGAGATTTGAAAGTACGGATTGTCAATTTGTTATTCAAGGACGAGACTTTCCAGAGCCTAAGTGTCCAACAGGACTTTACTTAGACGTCGCCGATTTTTTCGACTTTCATTCTTACCTTAAACTTGCGTAATAGCTAATTCTAGCAGTGGTAAAATTTGTCGAAAATATGGAACAAACCCAAAACTATGTTGGTGGCATTCTTATTTCTCGGCGAATTATAACCCGCTTGAGTTTTATGGGAACCAAGAATTCATATCTAACTAAAGATTTGATAAACAGGCTGTGGTGGATATACTGCCGATGTTTGTACACATTCTTAAAGAAAATGCGACTACATACAACACAGAAAAAAAAAGTCACTCCCCGGCGGGGAATCGAACCCCGGTCTCACGCGTGACAGGCGGGGATACTAACCGCTATACTACCGAGGACTTCTGTATTAGTTTAACCAGACACCGACACTGTTTCTAGCTAAGTGCGACTACATACAACACAGAAAAAAAAGTCACTCCCCGGCGGGGAATCGAACCCCAGTCTCCCGCGCGACAGGCGGGGATACTAACCACTATACTACCGAGAACTTGTGTGTAAGTCAAAACAGACACCCAAACTGTTTGTAGTACTCCACCCAGGACAAAATTATTAGTTGCCCTGCGATATTATGCTGCAGGTTAGAATTAGTTGACTTCCTAACAGTTTGAAATAAACTTTAATCATTGGCACCTTTCGTTAAAACGAGGTTTAGGTTATGTGCGCATTAGTAGAATCACATTTCTGCTGCACAGATGTTGATCCCATACCAACTGAGGATTCATAGTTAAAACAGAAAGATTAAAATAATTTTCACTATGACGAAATGAAAAGGTAATTCAGTCTATTCGTACCAATAATCCATTATTGTTCTCATGTATACTGAATTAATAGGAATTAACTAATTCTATTAAAACATTTCTTTCATAATCACCGATTGGCGCTATTCTTTTATCATCCATCAAAGAATACAAAAACCAAGAACAAACTCGCAAAACACAACAGCAAATACAGATCAAATGCTACAGAGGAAATCGATTTAGCCAACGTTGAAATTTGATAACGAAATCTGCATTTTATAAAGTCGAAGTGTTGAAACTGACGACTGTGAATAAGACTTTCAGGGAAGTTAATCCTTCTTAACAAAGCAGTCTCTAAAAGTACCATTTATGAATACAAGCCTAAATGTCTAAAATCGTCAGAAAAGTAATCAGACTTGTCTGAAATTCTGTCGCTATATGACTTTAGAAAACTTCAGCTCTAGTGAGAAGTTGCCAGAGTTGGCAACACTGCCATATACACACATTTCGTAGTAAACAAGCTCCTTCTCATCGGGGTTGCCAATTTAGTGATTTTGGCACCAGATCTGGTAGCTTTTTAAATTATCTGGTGCCAGATTTATGTAGTTAGCACCATGGTGTTTTTCTCAAATAATTAGTGCTTAATCTGGTGCTTTTGAAAATAAAACGTATTATTAAATAATTTCAATTGATACGGCAGCAAGCGAAAACAATGGCTAACCAGTGTTTGCAGAGGTCCTTATTGCTTTTAAACTTATAACTATAACCATATCATGATTTCATGGCTGGCCCTGCTTTCCTAACCGAGAAGATATTAGATTAGTGGCGTTCATGTGACCCAATATGGTACGTATGTGATGTGCTTACCACGCACTGCTGGGACTCCCCGAGATTGTTTGATCAGAGGTGAGAGACCGTTTTGATTGTTTCACTTTACAGGTTTCAAACTTCATATATAAATAGATTTCCTATTTCGTCAAAATACTTTGTATGGTGGGAGAGATATAAATTTAGTACCGTGCTTGTTAGTTCTAGTGCTTTTAAAGACAGGATTCGGTGCGTTTTCATTCCCCGAGTTGGCAACATTGCCTTCCGTATCTCAGTATGCGAATGCCTTCTTCTGGTGGGTAGACAGTAGTTTGTGAAGGAGTTAATGGAGAAGGTAATATGAATGTTATACCATGTTTTTAACATTAGAGTGTCCTTCCCACCTCCTTCACGTATCTGCACACCTGCAAGTGTATAAGAATGTATATGACAGAAATGCTTAGTATAATTTGTACAAGAGATATGAAAATAACTGGCGAAGAAACTTTGTGACTGTTAGACGTCAGATTGCTCCCCGATAATTGGCGCCATGGAGCCATTCCCCCAGACATATTTGTCAGCTGAATATTGACTCGAAGAACCTTACCATTCACGTTCGTAGGTAGAGGTCAAACATACCTTGTGTCTCCCACACACAAACCCACGTAGAGGTCACTTCCGGATAACTTAGTCGCGCATCCGGTTTGACCTCTGGGCAATGATGCAATCCTCCTCGCTCTGACTCCTCTCGTGGTCCAAGGAAATCTTATTCATTCTTCTAGTACGCTAAATTCCACTTCTGCTAATCCGCTGTAGTGATTCAGAAATGATTGCGTGATTGTGCTGGAGTGAATGAATGAGTGAATGATTCAACTGTCGAGGACGACAATCAAGGCGTCAGTCAAGCCCTCCTTCTCTCTTCCCTCTCAACCATAGTAGAATAGCGTGTCTGCATGACGCATTTCGGAACGTTAATTCATTCATCTGATTGTAATGTGGGCTAGTGGTTTACCTGCGCTGCGGGGCACTGAAAAAACTACCGTATATGGTCCGGGTTATGCACTACAGGAGTAACGGGAAACTCATTGCATGGGCACCCGTATAATATAATCAGCATGTCAAGTACTTCCTACAATAACATCATTATCTTGCATTGCACTCTACCGGCATTGCGGCTCTTCTTGCAAGGTCAAATATTCACGTATTTGTTGGTATGGAAGAAAAAGTAACTGGTTTACAACTTTGTTTTTGGTATTTACCTACAACCTAATCTACAGGAAATACCTAAATGTAACATATCTCTGACGTGTTTGTCTTGTGATATGAAACAAACACATTCTGTTGTAGGAAATTACATGTTTATACGGGGTTAACCTAAGTAGGTATAGCTAGAAAAAAATTGTATTTTCTCTTTTTTACTTTCTCTACTACGTATAGTAAAGTAGAGGAAGTATTGCATTCTACCCAAAAATTCAATGTCGAGATTTTGCCGCAAATATACATTTTCAGGCCCTCTAAATCCAAAAAAGGCATTTTTGGAAAAAAAGGTCCGTGTGTGTGTCTGTATGTCGATCTGTGTACAGCATAACTCAAAAACGAAAAGTCGGTTGAAAACCAAAGTTGGTATTTAAGTCTAATGTCTTTCAACGATGCGACGCGAAAATTTTGAAGAAAATTGCTTCACCCTAAACTACTCTTTACATGGAACATTTTTCGAAAATTTTGATTTTCTTGAAAATGATTTTGATTAAAACGCCATATGTTTGAGATATTTTTATGACAAATAAAATGTATATCTTGAATTTTCTGGCTATAGCAATGAATGAATTTTGCGTAACTGGTAAACCGTAAGAGATAGAGTAAATCTTACTATACAAAAATGTAGATCTTGCTAAAACACAATTTATGACCAAACTAATTCTTTTGCAGAGTGAACCATGTTGGAGATATTCCTTATTATTTGTGAGAGTTTAGAGAACATACTTCTGTCAAATGGAACATCGTTATTCATTTTTTATGTATTCATCGTGCAAAGAGAACGCAATTTGAAGGCTTTATAAGATTTTATTTTGAATTGTTATAAATAAAAAAATTAATTTAAACACAACTGATTCCACAGAGAAATTTGTGGTTCAGATTAATTCAGCGAATATTTTAATTTGTGCGACTATGAAATCTCAAACATGACGGTCTTAAGTGACCAAGTTGATTAAAAACAGAAATATGTATAATTATAACAAGTAATTAATATGGCTGTAATGGCAGAAAATATAAAATTTAAGCATAACTATTTTTTCTGATTAATAAATAGGCTTCATATTAATTAATAGCTAATTTTCACGAAGATTACATGAATGATTCAGAATTTACAGATTTGAAAAACAAGTGATGCAGATGGAACTGCGTGGTTTAAATATGAATTACCTCAAATATCTTATTAAAATCCATAACAAAATGAAGACGCTGGAGTATAATTTTTTTCTTAGTCCAAAAAACTATATAATGATAACTTTAAAACTAAAAGTAGGTACACTAAGGTCCCTTAGTGTTCTGAGAACAGCTCAGCACAGAGGGATTGCAGCTTGCATCTTTATTGGCTGGGAAATCCCTGCTTAGTAAATCAAGTTCATCATCATCGTCGTCATCGTCAATCGTGTCGTCGTCGTCGTCATCATCATCATCATCATCATCATCGTCACTATCTTTCAGAATAGAATCCCAAAAGAAACATCTGATTTTGAAGATAATGGAATCTTATTTGATGTCTTTTCATTGCTAGTTGAAGCTGCCCCAAGGTCAATTTTTGCGAGTGAATTGGGTGCTGTTTTTTTTTTCTTCCACAAGAGTATTTTTCTATCTTTATCACTGTTGCTTTCTTGCTTAATTTGTTAAAACGTTGCAAACAACTGCTATTTTGTGTCAAGAGCACAAAATCTGGTCTAGATATGGACTAGCTTATACTTCAATCAAAGCCTTTGCCCATACTTGGTCCAATAACATAGTCACGCTTTCAGATGTCGAAAGCCTTATTACAATATATTATTCCATAAACCATTTACCAAAAAAGGAGATTTCCAGCATGAGTTAAAAATCGAAAGGTAGAGTATGGACGGAGGGGATTCCACACTGAATCAACTGTTGAAGCTATTGTATGTCTTAGTCGACAGCTGTAGAAAAAATAAAAAGTAAAAGAAGCAGTGTCAAATCTCCTAGTCGCGCTGCACCAAGTTAGGAATCAGTCCATGAGTGACGTCAGGACGTTGTCAATCCGTTGAGTGACAAGCGGCAGCTGAGCGAGTGAGTGTGCTGCGTTCAGGCGGCGTGGCGATCACCGAGCATCTACAGCTGTTGGTTGTCAACAGAGCATCCGTTGAAACACGTGTGTACTCGTATAACCAACGCATTTCGAGTGTTGTTTAGTGTTCTGTTGTTTATAATATATTTTCTTCATAAAAATATACAGTTTTGGAAAAGTAGATCTGAAATTGAACGAGATAGTAGAGAAAGGAGTAGAACACGTGCTATTTTGGATGGTGTAAACAATCAAGACAATAAACCAGCAACTAGCACCTCCTCTTGAACCTATCAGTGATAATTTACAGTATTCTGATTTGAACAAATTCAAGACTGCACATAATATTTTCAATCTATATTTTGTAAATAATACATTCGGTTTGAAGTGTTGTGTATGTGTGACAGATTTAAATATAATTAAAATGTTTCCTTGTAATACAAATGTATCGTGTGTCTTTACGGCACACCTTTTTTACTCTTTTATTTAAAAAATGCGAGGTCAATTTTCCCATTTTTGTCCTATTTGAAATGGCAGAGAAATGAAACATTAGGTCCAGCACGTTTAGAATAATTTGCTTCAAACTGGGCGTTTTGCAGGTGATGGAAAGGTTCTTGCGACTGAGCAGTTGTCCTAATGAAGACTTATGCAGTCCGTAGCCGTAGCGTGCTAAGTGACAGATTGTTATTCGTGGAAGCAGCCCACGACAAAACACCAAAGTGACGTGAATGGTGAAGGAGTGAACGCGACGACAATAGTCAGGGAGTGTCCCGTTATACTGACTACAAATAACACTAAATACTCGCGTTAAAATGACATCAGCTGCACACATTGTAGAGGACTTCCTTCCTACGATAGGTAGTGTTGCAAGATCATTAAACCACCTACACACTTATTTATATCTCTGATTATTTCGGCTTATAGACAGTCAACTGTTACCATTTAAGCCCGCCTCCGTAGCGCGGTGGTAGCGCGTCTGCCTCACGTCCAAGAGGGCGCGAGTTCGAATCTCGCTTAGGATGGGTTAACCAGATAACGCTTTTTAGCGAGGTTTTTCCTTATCCTGAGAAGACGAATGTCGCGTAACTTAAAGCACTAAGGACCTCGGGCTATCAAATCAATATTTTCACTACTAAATCTCTGTAGGGCAACATCTAACCTACATTAAATATAAAGAAATTATCTAGAAGAAAAATCCTAGAGGAAGTAACTGTGTGAAGAAATATATCAAAGTAGGAAACAATTATGGAAAAAAAGACTAAATATAACGTGACAAAAATGACAAAATCCAGTCCGATTACGTTTCCATCAGTTTAATTCTCTACTAAAATTTTGCAGAAAAACACAGTTCTCTATTAATGTTAAGTCTACAGTCTTTCGTGATATTATAACTCCCAACTGTTTTCTTCTCGTAGCCTTGACTCAGTCCTTTCAATGTATTTTTTCATTTTCTCTGTCTCTCATACACTAACATCGACGAAAAAAAAATACTCGACGCTAGTTAAAATTTCTTCGCTTCGACGCGATGTACCTTTTACGACAGTGCCCCCCCCCCCCACCACACACACTGCCTTTCTGGAATTTCATGCGAGCCCAGCCGCCGGATGTCTCTCGAATGCTCTGGAAAACCCCTTTTGTTGCCGCTTAATTGTTGTTAGTCACGTATTTGTTCGCGTGAGTGGTGCGGGGAAGCTTTGATAGGTGCCGTAATTGCTATGTGGTGCGAAGTAGCTTGGCCCCACCGTACGTTGTTGTGCGCCGCGGCCGGTGTCACAGTAACATAAGAGTACGCATTATGTATACACATCTGAATATGTAAAGGGTCAAATTTCAACAGCAAGCTGGCAAGACAGAAATGAAATTATAGTTTGTTTTAAACAAGAAACTACTTCTGACAGTTACTGGAGAGCCATATTTGTTTCCATGGCAACCTATCCTCCACTGTCACTCTAGGTGTAGGGTTCCACCACACTTTTCTTTTCGCCTGTAAGCTAAAATTTAAGGTAAAAGATTAAAAAAGAAAACTTTTCTGCTGTTAATGTTGGTGTCAGGATCGTATCAGCACCGCCAGTGTGCTGATATTTTGTCCCGCAGGAGTTCTTTTGCATGTCAGTAAATCCATTGAGTCTGTCGCTTTTAAGCACACTTAAAAACTGACAAACTAAGCCGCCACGATCAGCTACATTTTATAAAAATCTGCATCTGTGCAAATTAAAAAAAATCCACAATTTTCCTTCGATTAAATTGAAAATTTTACGAATGCAGAACATAAAACAAATGTCAAATCTGAGGCATAAACTTTTACTTACTACATCGAGATATTAATGGAAATGCATGTTTTGATGCCCACAAACAAACATATTTAGAATATGTGTATCTGTTACTCTGCCTGTCCGTCTCTTCGTCTGTCTGACAAAAGCATAAACGAAAACGAAGTGCTTAAACAAAGATCACATTTGGTATCATCAAAGAAGCGGCACGAAGATTTTCAAAACGATCCGCCACCCTAACTACCCTTCACTATGCATCTGAGGACAGAGACTACTATAGACAAAAGAAGGAGGGTGTGACATACAGATAATCTGTAGAAAATTGTTTTTTTTTTTTTTATCGATTTTACATGTTTTAGTACACTATCTGCTCAATTCGCATTACATTCTGTACTATGCCCTAGGATTTTTGCCAATATGTGCTCCATTTATGTGATTTCATCATCGCTCTTCGGTTTCAAAATCTAAAAATTTATTTAACTTTAAAAAAATTAAACACAAAAACGTTTTATAAAATGTTTTCAGTGTTCATCAAATAAATTAATTACTTTAAAAGTAACTATGTTTTTTTGCGCCAGAGATTGATGGTGTTTGTTGGGCAATTAGAGTTTAAGATAATAAAATGTGATATTTTAGTTTTTGATGCTTACGGAACTTTTTAAATATGAAAATATTTCCGCATTATGAATAAATTGAATAGTTAATACCCACAAATGTGCTGGAATGTAAACACCTTTAAGTTTGGATTTCATAAAATATAGAAAACTCATACTTCGTAAGTCCCTTAAGTAAATTCATATGCAGTAAGTTTTAAGCTGGTTAATTGTTTCAAAACATGATAAAATGAAGCATAGGCTAACTGCATAGGAGGTTAAACTACCTCCTCGTAAGTTCTGTTCCCTGGATAGGTTAGAACGTTCCGGGAGGTGAGAGGAGAAGGTTTCCTCGGTGAATGTACCACATCCGTCCGTCCGCCCGTCTGTCGTCGCACCGCTCCGCTGCCTGGGGCCGTCAGTGGCGTACCGCTCGCTGTTACTGGTTCCTTCATCCCATACTCGAGCGGCGTTCGTTATTTGTATGATTATTTAAAGAAAAAGAACAATAATAGTAATACTAAAACTAATAATAATAATAATAATAATAATAATAATAATAATAATAATTAATAATAATAATAATAATAATAATAATAATAATAATAATAATAATAATAATAATAATAATAATAATAATAATAATAATAATAATAATAATAATAATAATAATAATAATAATAATAATAATAATAATAATAATAATAATAATAATAATAATAATAATAATAATAATAATAATAATAATAATAATAATAATAATAATAATAATAATAATAATAATAATAATAATAATAATAATAATAATAACAATAACAATAATAATAATAATAATAATAATAATAATAATAAATAATAATAATAATAATAATAATAATAATAATAATAATAATAATAATAATAATAATAATAATAATAATAATAATAATAATAATAATAATAATAATAATAATAATAATAATAATAATAATAATAATAATAATAATAATAACAATAATACTAATAATTAATAATAAGAATCCATCTCTTGTAGATGTGTCGAGACATTCGCATTTGTTATTCTGGTTCTATTTTGACGGTTTATTTGCTTCATTCGAAAAAACGTTGCTCGCAAATGCATCTTGAGCCAAACATTGCCAATATAAGGGCGCTAAATGCCCTAAGACGAGTATATTTATGTCTAGGAGCAAGTTTAAATGCCTCGACTCCTAAACAGGTGCTTTTAGCAATGCTTTCAGACAGCGGTATTACACCGTTACAAGTCACACTGTTACGAGTATGATGACCGGGGAGGGAGGTTGCAGTAGATAAACATAGATATGATATTAACAGCAGGGAGTATAGAGCCGGCAGCTAGCGTGAGGGTTGAGGAAGCGACACGCCCACCCCTACACAACAGTCTGTTTCTTGCAACTGTCGTAGGTTATATTTGGTTGTTTTCTTTTTTTCTTCTATCTATTGTGTCTGTGCAATAACATACAACGGTTTACTACTTGTTATGGACGGAACTTCCTGTATGAAGAAAGCTGCCAGAACTTCCAAACGATGGGTCCCTAACAGGAGCGGCAAGTTCTTCAGTACGATGGAATGGCAAGTCGCCACAGAGAGTCCGGCAACCGCCAGGTCTGACTGATCCATCAGTGTCCCTAGAATGGCGGGCGGCCGACCACAGTGCCTCCTCTCACCATATTTCCAGAGCGCAAGCCATAGCACAGCTCACTGGCGACCCAGTGATTCTTAGAACCTGGAAAGACCGGATACAGAGAGTGAAATGAAAGGAAGTGAAATGGCGATGTAAGGCAAATATCCTTCCCAACATCTGCCTTAGTGACCTGGATAAAAACCCGAAAAACCCCTCAAGTCAGGAAGGTAAACCGCGGGTATCGAACCGGCGACCTCCCGAATGTGGCCATAGACGTCACCGTCATTGTTTAGGTGGTGCTAACGGGCCTCAGCACGAGCTACATACAATAGCATTAGTGACTCCTTCCTTGCTAGCGCATATCGTCGTCCTTACCAAAAAGGGTCCATTACTGATGATCATCCATCACTGTACTCTGGCCCTTTTGCACTAATCCGAACAGAAGGGAAATGAACTTGACCTTGAGGGAGCAAAGCACTTTCCTTCGTTACCGTGGCCCTCATTTATTTTTTTCCCGCAGTAGCCGAGGAAAAAGGAAGTCGTTATATTTTTATGAGTGGCTGGGTTGTAATGAACTCATTTGTCCATACCGACGTTTTGCAGCTGTGAGCAAGATGGCAGACGCTGCAGGGAGTTTCCTGGAACCTCCGACCACTGCTTAAAAATCCTCATGTGTTTCATTCACCTGAATTTCTCTACCCACTCTTCCACAACGTGTGCTTACAAAAACGTAATACTTCCTCTACTGCCATCTACAATTGTATTCCACCAAAAATTAGATGTCGAAATTTAACCGCAAATATATGTTTTGAGGCCCTCTGAATCCAATAAAAGCATTTTTAAAATAAAGGGCATCGAGCGCGCGCGCGCTTGTGTGTGTGTCTGTGTGTGTGTGTGTGTGTGTGTGTGTGTGTGTGTGTGTGTGAGTGTGTGTGTGTATGCGTGTGTGTGTGTGTGTGTCTGTGACTGTGAACAGCATAATTCAAAAGCGAAAAGTCGGTTAAAAACCAAAGTTGATATTTAAGTTTAATGTCTTTCAAGGATGCAACACAAAAATTTTGAAGAAAGTTGCCCCACCCTAAACTACCCTTTACATGGAAAATGTGTCCAAAATTTTGATTTTCTTGAAAATGGCTAATGATTTTGATTAAAATGCCATATGTTTTATATATTTTGACAAATGAAATGTATATGTTGAATTTTCTGGCTATAGCCTATGTAGTTCTGTTTAGTCTGGATTACTTTTGAATAACTCGTAAACCGTAAGAGATAGCCAAAATCTTACTGTACAAAAAATGTAGATCTCCCTAAAACACACAATTTGTGTCTAAATAACTTTTTTGTAGAGTGAACCATTTCGGAAATATACTCCTTGTTATGTGTCTCAGTTTCGGAAAACTTAGAACTTTGGTGAAATGGAACATCGTTGTTCATTTCTTTATATGTTAAGCGTGCAAAGAGAATGGGATCTCAAGGCTTTAAAACATTTGAGTATCGCTCAAAGCCTACTGTATTCTAATATTCCCCTTGCACCTACAAGGAAATAAGCAATAACAAATTTCTGTAAATGTTTATCTCAATTAACACGAAGGAGATATAGGAATAAGAGTTTGTAAGAATGACTAGTACAAGAGTAGAGAAAGTCATGTGAGTGCAACACATCAAATTTTTTTACACCCAAAAAAGCGATGTTAAGGCCTCACTGGAAATATTTTAGTCCCTAAATAAACAAATAACTGAGGGAGATGGCTCCGTGGTAACATGTAAAGCTTGCTTTCGGGATGTCATGGGTTCGATTCCAGTGTCCGGTCTTCCTGATCTATGGATTTTTTCGGTGGTTTCCCGGGTCGCGAATTTGCAGTTCTTCCATTTTACTTCACCTTTGATCTGCTTGGTTGCTTTAGAGTTTTAAGTGTCTGCAGGAGCCTCGGCGTGCAGGGCAGGTGCTTTCTGAAAATCCTCGTCCAACAGATCGATGAAGATTTCCGAGTCCTGGGCCCGCTAGGAGAGCTAGAGCCTGCAGGGAGGGTGGTCGGGGGAGGGGGGGGGCGGGAGCCGGAGAACGAGCTAGCATGCGGAGTACAAATCTGCTGTAGTCTCCTCCCAGGTCCGACCACCCTTTGTACTTCGGCAGATGCTTTACTGGTATTGTTTTAGTGACTAAAATTAATATTTCACATTTCCTCGACGTTGATTTTACATGGCTCGTATAAGTAAATGTAGTATGATATAGTAAACCTGGAAAGTGTTTTTTTTTCAAAAAAATGCATTTGAAAATAAAAATTTTATGAGAAATAAAAATGTGGTCCAAATTACCACCTCTTCCACTGCTTGACATTCTACTGAAACCGCCATTATTTTTTTTTCATCATTATTACTTTCTCTCTTGCGAATAGTAAGTAGGGTAAGTATTGTATTTAACCCAAAATTTCGATATTTCACCAGAAATATATGTTTTGAGGCTCCCTGAAACCAAAAGAAGCGTTTTTAGAAAAAGATCCGCGCGCGCGTGTCTGTCTGTAAATACCATAACTAAAAAACGATAAGTCGGTTAGAAACCAAAATTGGTATTTAAGTTTAATATCTCTTAAGGGTGTCACAAGAACATTTTGAAAAAAATTTACTTTACCCTACACTACCCGTAACATGGGCAATTTTTACATTTTCATTTTCTCAAAAGTGGTTCTATTTTTATTAAAATGTTATATTATTGACATTTTTATTACAAATGAAATGATAATTTTGAACCTTCTGGATGTAGCCTATGTAGCTCTGTTTACTCTTGATGACTTTTGCATAAGTGGTAAACCGTAAGATATAGACTAAATCTTACTATACAAAAGAAGTAGATCTCGTTAAAACACAATTTATGCCGAAATATATATATATATATATATATATATATATATATATATATTTTTTTTTTTTACGTGCAGTAAAACATTTTTGGAGATATTCGTCGTTATTTGTGTGAGTTTTGTAGTAGTTAAATTTTCCTTAGATGGAAGGTTATCATTTTCTGATCTCTTAGCCGTGCAAAGAGAAAGAAATTTTAAGCTTTAAAATGTTTAACTATCCCTCAAAGCGTACTGTATTCTCAATAATCTCCTTTCACCTACAAGGAAATTAGCAATAAAATAATTTCTGCAAATGTTTGTCTCAACTAACATAAAGAAGGTAGAGGAATAACAATTTACAAGAGTAGTTCGCATAAGAGTAGAGAAACTCATGTGAATGCAACACATTAAAATTTTTTTTTATTAAAATGTCCAGTTTTAAGTTAATACCAAATACTACTTGCATAAAATCATCCATAAATCTTATATTCTTTAGATTGTTGACAAAG
Source organism: Tenodera sinensis (assembly GCA_030765045.1). Taxonomy (NCBI): domain Eukaryota; kingdom Metazoa; phylum Arthropoda; class Insecta; order Mantodea; family Mantidae; genus Tenodera; species Tenodera sinensis. The sequence goes on from CM060965.1 coordinate 42,835,325, forward strand.
AAGTTGAAGGACTAGCGTAAGTATATTTGCGGGCTTACCGATAAATTGAAGACACTTTTTTCGCTTTCTTTTGTTTTAATGGCCATTATTTACGCTTGAAGAGTCTTGACAATTGCGAAGACTGTTAGCACATAGATGGTCAAGTTCTTGCAACATTATTGCAGGAATAATGACGAAACTCAAAACAAGTTACACGTTTGACATAGTCTACCATGTGAACGATGAAGTCGCGGTTTAACTAACCTATTTATCTAACCATCAAGTCTATACGACGACAGTGACACAAAACTGGCAAAAAAGGAATTTACGAGCGTGAAGTCGAGTTTATCACGTAACATGCTGACCTAGTTAACACACTTCGTTATTACGTTCACTCAAGATGTGCTAGGTATGTTTCTTGGGTAAGTATTTACTTTAGCAGCCGGCGATCGATCTGTTTCAAAACTTGTTTTAACCTCTATTGCATAGTGTTGCCATTTGGCAACAAATATGATTAGTCAAAGATTTACGATTTTGTCACTGTTTTTGTTCATATTATATTCGTATTTAACAATAAAATGAAGATATTAGTAGCTATTTATATTATAAATGTGTGCAACGAGACTGAAACCCTCACGCATGCACTTGGCTTCTGCAGGAAGGGCGAACTTATTAGAAACAATAGACAAAATACAGCACGGGCGACATTGCTGATTCATTCAGAGCCAAAAAGAAAACTCTGATGTATTGCACTCACATGACTTTCTCTACTCCTGTACTAACTATTCTTACAAACCCTTATTTCTATATCTTCTTCGTGTTAATTGAGATAACCATTTCCAGAACTTATTGTTTACTTCCTTGTAGGTGAAGGGAGAATATGAAAATACAGTAGGCTTTGAGCAACAGTCAAATCTCCTTGCTTAACATAAAAAACTGAATAACAACAGAAATAACAAGGAATATCTCAGAAAAGGCTCACTCATGAATATTGTGAATTTTAGCAAGATCAACACTTTTGTATAGTAACACTTAGTCTATCTTTTACGGTTTACCAGTTATGCAAAACTCACCCAGAGTAAGTAGGATTACACGGGCTATAGCCAGGAAAATCCAAGATATAAATTTCACTTGTCATAAAAGTATCTGAAACATATGGCATTTTATAGAAACCATTAGATATGTTCAATAAAATCAGAAATTTTCGAAAAATTTTCCTGTAAAGGGAACTTTAGGTTGGGGCTATGTTTTCAAATTCTTCGTGTGGGATAATTGGAAGACATTAAACTTAAATACAAATTCAGGTTTTTTAACCGGCTTTTCTTGTTAAAGTTAGGTTGACCACATTCGAACAGAGGATAAAGAATGGCCCCTCAGAAAAACATTAATAGAATATAGTCATCACAAAAGAAGTTTCACAGGAACACCACCCCCACCCAATATTAAATTAAAAAAAAAAAAAACAAAAAAAAAACAGTAAAACAAATCACAGGCATGAAATAGATAGAATTCCTTAAAATAGTTATAGATATAATTTAAGTATGCGGATATGTTCCTACAACCATCTATCAAGAACGAACAAGCAACGGGCTGCGGACATAGACATAGGTATAATCGCCGAAAGCGAGAACACATGTGCGCAGAAGGACCAGCATGGTGGAAGGCTATAGACGGAGGAAGAGCAGAAGAAGAAGAAGAAGAAGAAGAAGAAGAAGAAGAAGAAGAAGAAGAAGAAGAAGAAGAAGAAGAAGAAGAAGAAGAAGAAGAAGAAGAAGAAGAAGAAGAAGAAGAAGAAGAAGAGAAGAAGAAGAAGAAGAAGAAGAAGAAGAAGAAGAAGAAGAAGAAGAAGAAGAAGAAGAGAAGAAAGAAGAAGAAGAAGAAGAAGAAGAAGAAGAAGAAGGAAGAAAGAAGAAGAAGAAGAAGAAGAAGAAGAAGAAGAAGAGAAGAAGAAGAAGAAGAAGAAGAAGAAGAAGAAGAAGAAGAAGAAGAAGAGAAGAAGAAGAAGAAGAAGAAGAAGAAGAAGAAGAAGAAGAAGAAGAAGAAGAAGAAGAAGAAGAAGAAGAAGAAGAGAAGAAGAAGAAGAAGAAGAAGAAGAAGAGAAGAGAAGAAGAAGAAGAAGAAGAAGAAGAAGAAGAAGAGAAGAAGAAGGAGAAGAAGAAGAAGAAGAAGAAGAAGAAGAAGAAGAAGAAGAAGAAGAAGAAGAAGAAGAAGAAGAAGAAGAAGAAGAAGAAGAAGAAGAAGAAGAAGAAGAAGAAGAAGAAGAAGAAGAAGAAGAAGAAGAGAAGAAGAAGAAGAAGAGTCGGTGTCTGGTCAAAGTGCTACACAAGTCCTCGGTAGTATAGTGGTTAGTATCCCCGCCTGTCACGCGGGAGACCGGGGTTCGATTCCCCGCCGGGGAGTGATCGCTTTTTTTTCCCTGTGTTGTATGTAGTCGTACTTAGCTAGAAACAGTGTCGGTGTCTGGTCAAAGTGCTACACAAGTCCTCGGTAGTATAGTGGTTAGTATCCCCGCCTGTCACGCGGGAGACCGGGGTTTCGATTCCCGCCGGGAGTGATCGCTTTTTTTCCCTGTGTTGTATGTAGTCGTACTTAGCTAGAACAGTGTCGGTGTCTGGTCAAAGTGCTACACAAGTCCTCGGTAGTATAGTGGTTAGTATCCCCGCCTGTCACGCGGGAGACCGGGGTTCGATTCCCCGCCGGGGAGTGATCGCTTTTTTTCCCTGTGTTGTATGTAGTCGTACTTAGCTAGAAACAGTGTCGGTTGTCTGGTCAAAGTGCTACACAAGTCCTCGGTAGTATAGTGGTTAGTATCCCCGCCTGTCACGCGGGAGACCGGGGGTTCGATTCCCGCGGGAGTGATCGCTTTTTTTCCCTGTGTTGTATGTAGTCGTACTTAGCTAGAAACAGTGTCGGTGTCTGGTCAAAGTGCTACACAAGTCCTCGTAGTATAGTGGTTAGTATCCCCGCCTGTCACGCGGGAGACCGGGGTTCGATTCCCCGCCGGGGAGTGATCGCTTTTTTTCCCTGTGTTGTATGTAGTCGTACTTAGCTAGAAACAGTGTCGGTGTCTGGTCAAAGTGCTACACAAGTCCTCGGTAGTATAGTGGTTAGTATCCCCGCCTGTCACGCGGGAGACCGGGGTTCGATTCCCGCCGGGAGTGATCGCTTTTTTTCCCTGTGTTGTATGTAGTCGTACTTAGCTAGAAACAGTGTCGGTGTCTGGTCAAAGTGCTACACAAGTCCTCGGTAGTATAGTGGTTAGTATCCCGCCTGTCACGCGGGAGACCGGGGTTCGATTCCCCGCCGGGGAGTGATCGCTTTTTTCCCCTGTGTTGTATGTAGTCGTACTTAGCTAGAAACAGTGTCGGTGTCTGGTCAAAGTGCTACACAAGTCCTCGGTAGTATAGTGGTTAGTATCCCCGCCTGTCACGCGGGAGACCGGGGTTCGATTCCCGCCGGGGAGTGATCGCTTTTTCCCCTGTGTTGTATGTAGTCGTACTTAGCTAGAAACAGTGTCGGTGTCTGGTCAAAGTGCTACACAAGTCCTCGGTAGTATAGTGGTTAGTATCCCCGCCTGTCACGCGGAGACCGGGGTTCGATTCCCCGCCGGGAGTGATCGCTTTTTTCCCCTGTGTTGTATGTAGTCGTACTTAGCTAGAAACAGTGTCGGTGTCTGGTCAAAGTGCTACACAAGTCCTCGGTAGTATAGTGGTTAGTATCCCGCCTGTCACGCGGGAGACCGGGGTTCGATTCCCCGCCGGGGAGTGATCGCTTTTTTTCCTGTGTTGTATGTAGTCGTACTTAGCTAGAAACAGTGTCGGTGTCTGGTCAAAGTGCTACACAAGTCCTCGGTAGTATAGTGGTTAGTATCCCCGCCTGTCACGCGGGAGACCGGGGTTCGATTCCCCGCCGGGAGTGATCGCTTTTTTCCCTGTGTTGTATGTAGTCGTACTTAGCTAGAAACAGTGTCGGTGTCTGGTCAAAGTGCTACACAAGTCCTCGGTAGTATAGTGGTTAGTATCCCCGCCTGTCACGCGGGAGACCGGGGTTCGATTCCCCGCCGGGGAGTGATCGCTTTTTTCCCCTGTGTTGTATGTAGTCGTACTTAGCTAGAAACAGTGTCGGTGTCTGGTCAAAGTGCTACACAAGTCCTCGGTAGTATAGTGGTTAGTATCCCCGCCTGTCACGCGGGAGACCGGGGTTCGATTCCCGCCGGGGGAGTGATCGCTTTTTTCCCCTGTGTTGTATGTAGTCGTACTTAGCTAGAAACAGTGTCGGTGTCTGGTCAAAGTGCTACACAAGTCCTCGGTAGTATAGTGGTTAGTATCCCGCCTGTCACGCGGGAGACCGGGGTTCGATTCCCCGCCGGGGAGTGATCGCTTTTTTTCCCCTGTGTTGTATGTAGTCGTACTTAGCTAGAAACAGTGTCGGTGTCTGGTCAAAGTGCTACACAAGTCCTCGGTAGTATAGTGGTTAGTATCCCCGCCTGTCACGCGGGAGACCGGGGTTCGATTCCCCGCCGGGGAGTGATCGCTTTTTTTCCCTGTGTTGTATGTAGTCGTACTTAGCTAGAAACAGTGTCGGTGTCTGGTCAAAGTGCTACACAAGTCCTCGGTAGTATAGTGGTTAGTATCCCCGCCTGTCACGCGGGAGACCGGGGTTCGATTCCCCGCCGGGGAGTGATCATATTTTTTCCCTGTGTTGTATGTAGTCGTACTTAGCTAGAAACAGTGTCGGTGTCTGGTCAAAGTGCTACACAAGTCCTCGGTAGTATAGTGGTTAGTATCCCCGCCTGTCACGCGGGAGACCGGGGTTCGATTCCCCGCCGGGGAGTGATCATTTTTTTTTCCCTGTGTTGTATGTAGTCGTACTTAGCTAGAAACAGTGTCGGTGTCTGGTCAAAGTGCTACACAAGTCCTCGGTAGTATAGTGGTTAGTATCCCCGCCTGTCACGCGGGAGACCGGGGTTCGATTCCCCGCCGGGAGTGATCATTTTTCTTTCCCTGTGTTGTATGTAGTCGTACTTAGCTAGAAACAGTGTCGGTGTCTGGTCAAAGTGCTACACAAGTCCTCGGTAGTATAGTGGTTAGTATCCCCGCCTGTCACGCGGGAGACCGGGGTTCGATTCCCCGCCGGGGAGTGATCATTTTTTTTCCCTGTGTTGTATGTAGTCGTACTTAGCTAGAAACAGTGTCGGTGTCTGGTCAAAGTGCTACACAAGTCCTCGGTAGTATAGTGGTTAGTATCCCCGCCTGTCACGCGGGAGACCGGGGTTCGATTCCCCGCCGGGGAGTGATCATTTTTTTTTCCCTGTGTTGTATGTAGTCGTACTTAGCTAGAAACAGTGTCGGTGTCTGGTCAAAGTGCTACACAAGTCCTCGGTAGTATAGTGGTTAGTATCCCCGCCTGTCACGCGGGAGACCGGGGTTCGATTCCCCGCCGGGAGTGATCATTTTTCTTTCCCTGTGTTGTATGTAGTCGTACTTAGCTAGAAACAGTGTCGGTGTCTGGTCAAAGTGCTACACAAGTCCTCGGTAGTATAGTGGTTAGTATCCCCGCCTGTCACGCGGGAGACCGGGGTTCGATTCCCCGCCGGGGAGTGATCATTTTTTTTTCCCTGTGTTGTATGTAGTCGTACTTAGCTAGAAACAGTGTCGGTGTCTGGTCAAAGTGCTACACAAGTCCTCGGTAGTATAGTGGTTAGTATCCCCGCCTGTCACGCGGGAGACCGGGGTTCGATTCCCCGCCGGGAGTGATCATTTTTCTTTCCCTGTGTTGTATGTAGTCGTACTTAGCTAGAAACAGTGTCGGTGTCTGGTCAAAGTGCTACACAAGTCCTCGGTAGTATAGTGGTTAGTATCCCCGCCTGTCACGCGGGAGACCGGGGTTCGATTCCCCGCCGGGGAGTGATCATATTTTTTTCCCTGTGTTTTATGTAGTCGTACTTATCTAGAAACAGTGTCGGTGTCTGGTCAAAGTGCTACACAAGTCCTCGGTAGTATAGTGGTTAGTATCCCCGCCTGTCACGCTGGAGACCGGGGTTCGATTCCCCGCCGGGGAGTGATCATATTTTTTCCCTGTGTTGTATGTAGTCGCACTTTGCTAGAAACAGTGTCGGTGTCTGGTCAAAGTGTAACACAAGTCCTCGGTAGTATAGTGGTTAGTATCCCCGTCTGTCACGCGGGAGACCGGGGTTCGATTCCCCGCCGGGAGTGATCATTTTTCTTTCCCTGTGTTGTATGTAGTCGTACTTAGCTAGAAACAGTGTCGGTGTCTGGTCAAAGTGCTACACAAGTCCTCGGTAGTATAGTGGTTAGTATCCCCGCCTGTCACGCGGGAGACCGGGGTTCGATTCCCCGCCGGGGAGTGATCATATTTTTTTCCCTGTGTTGTATGTAGTCGTACTTATCTAGAAACAGTGTCGGTGTCTGGTCAAAGTGCTACACAAGTCCTCGGTAGTATAGTGGTTAGTATCCCCGCCTGTCACGCGGGAGACCGGGGTTCGATTCCCCGCCGGGGAGTGATCATTTTTTTTTCCCTGTGTTGTATGTAGTCGTACTTAGCTAGAAACAGTGTCGGTGTCTGGTCAAAGTGCTACACAAGTCCTCGGTAGTATAGTGGTTAGTATCCCCGCCTGTCACGCGGGATACCGGGGTTCGATTCCCCGCCGGGGAGTGGTCATATTTTTTTCCCTGTGTTGTATTTAGTCGTACTTAGCTAGAAACAGTGTCGGTGTCTGGTCAAAGTGCTACACAAGTTCTCGGTAGTATAGTGGTTAGTATCCCCGCCTGTCACGCGGGAGACCGGGGTTCGATTCCCCGCCGGGGAGTGATCATATTTTTTTCCCTGTGTTGTATTTAGTCGTACTTAGCTAGAAACAGTGTCGGTGTCTGGTCAAAGTGCTACACAAGTCCTCGGAAGTATAGTGGTTAGTATCCCCGCCTGTCACGCGGGAGACCGGGGTTCGATTCCCCGCCGGGGAGTGATTATTTTTTTTCCCCTGTGTTGTATGTAGTCGCACTTTGCTAGAAGCAGTGTCGGTGTCTGGATAAAATGAAACACAGGTTCAGGAACAAGGCAGGGTATTTGTTTGTGTTCTTAAGACGCACCGTTACGGTTTTGTTATTGAGCTGTGCTAGGGAAAGTGATACCCACACTATCTGCAGTGTTGGCAACTCTTTTCAAGAAAACTAAAATATATCCGTAGGAAATGGGCAGAGACAAGAAATGTAGGATACAAAATGTGTTCGAAATATGGTGATCTATCACTGGTTTAAATAAAGTATTGGCTTCCCTCCCATCCAGTATTCATGCTGTAAATGTATGTTTCATTTTTTCTAGGAAGAAACCGTAATTTCTTCTTTGTTCGATAAGCAATTTGATAATATGTCATTGAACCGGAGATAATCATCATGAATTTCCGAAGTATCCTTGTTATTTGTCTAAATTTTTCAACACTTAGTGCTTCTTTAAAGTGCTCTGATTTTTTTCGGAATATCGTGCTGTTATTACGGTGTGTCAATTTCACCGATTCGCTTTTAAACGTTTAAATATCGCTTGGGTTTCCTATAACCTGTGCACGTACAAGGTCATGTCAGGCCAATTTTTATCTGTATTAAGACAGAAAAAAAGTTATTTGTTTAAGAAGGGTGTTTCAAATGACAATATGATGAATCCCACTTCAGACACCAGTGTGAGAAAATGTGAAGTCCAGCTACTTATTGCGTCAGTTATTGCGGATCTAATGCTGGATCACAGAAACACAATCCTCTTTGTTCGTCTTCGATGCAATTTACAATTCATCGTGACCGTACAACTTGAAGCTGTTCTGTCGTCTTGTAACCTTGACACGTACTTCACTGTCGCTATCTGACCGGCTTGTCACATTCACTATAACTACTTCACTGAACAAACTGCGACGCGACGATTAAGTGTTCCAAATTGTCTCTGATGTTACACTGATTGTGCCGACAGTAATTTCTAACAAGTCACCACGCTCAACCTTGAACGACTCCATAGAACTGCTAGCTGGTTGCCACATTAAGTTATATAGGCATAAATGGTAGTACGGATTTTTCTCGAAATTTGCCTTTTCATAAACAAGCCCGGCCCATGCACAGTTTCTTGCACAGTTTGGAATAAACTGTTTTTGTTCTGACCCACTCCGTTGTGACGTTGTTTGCTTGCCGGGTGTGGTGTGAGGTAGCTGGACATTAAGGATCTTCGACAGTGACTGCCGCCCGGCTTGTACAATCTATATAATAATCTGATGTGTTGCACTTACATGAGTTACTCTACTCTTGTACTAACTATTGTTACAAACTCTTATTTAATTATCTTCTTCATATTAGTCGAGATATTTGTGCTTTGAGCGATAGTCAAGTCTTTGAAAGCTGGTCGTTATGTCATTTTAATAAAAATCGGACCCACTTTTGAGAAAATCAAAATTTTTGTAAACATTTTCCATGTAATATGTTTAGGAGGGGTGTGATACAATTCTTCCTCTACTTACTATACGTAGTAGAGAAATTAATAAGCTATAGTGGGTAGAGAAAGGCATATGAATGGAACTCATCTTATTTATTTAAGTGGACCGATGCTTTTTGGAGTTATTCAGAGATATAGTTTCAAACTTTCGAGTTACCCTATATAATACTATATGAAGGTTTGGTCGTGCCAGTTGTAATGGCTTAATTAGTGTATTATTTTCATTCCTAACCACCCCTTAAGCTCATTCTAGCTTTCCAATTATGCTCATTATTTTTCTCTTTATACTTTTGTATTATTTTGATTCTCTGTGCACCCTACCGCGTGCGCGTGTGGTGATTTTTAAGCTGATGCTAGCAAGATCACTTTATATCCTTATACCAAAACAGGAAACATAAATGAGGCAGATATAGCCAGGTACTAATCAGATGCAATTATATCTATACGATAGCTCTCAATTACTGGTCCATAAGGACTCCGAGCCTTATTATAACGCATAAGCCGCCTGCAGGAATTCACCTTGTTACTTTATGATCGACTCATTATAAACGTCAGGAGTTGAGATTATAGCCTTCTGTTATTGATAGACATTTCTTTCATATTTGAGAAACTAAAAAGTTGCCAGATTTAGCTAAGAAAACAAAACAACTCTGAAATTGCACTATCTTTTGTCTGCAGAGCACAGACCCGAAAGCATATGGACTAAGGTCGCATTATGCGTCAAGTATAAAGTGAAGGTACGAAAAAGAGATTTGTTACATTCACATGACTTCTATAGGGAAACCTGTTTTTAACCGACTTTTCGTTTTTGAGTTATGCTGTCCACAGACTGACACACAGACACACACACGGACCTTTTTCTAAAAATGCTTTTTTTGGATTCAGGGGGTCTCAAAACATATATTTCAGGTGAAATCTTGACATCGAATTTTTGGGTGGAATACAATACTTCCCCTACTTACCAGTAGAGAAAGTAAAAATGAAGAGGAAAACTTTTATTTACTTGTGTATTAAAGGCAATTACTATTGTTTTAGCTCACGACGGATAATAATAATAATAATAATAATAATAATAATAATAATAATAATAATAATAATAATAATAATAATAATAATAATAATAATAATAATAATAATAATAATAATAATAATAATAATAATAATAATAATAATAATAATAATAATAATAATAATAATAATAATAATAATAATAATAATAATAATAATAATAATAATAATAATAATAATAATAATAATAATAATAATAATAATAATAATAATAATAATAATAATAATAATAATAATAATAATAATAATAATAATAATAATAATAATAATAATAATAATAATAATAATAATAATAATAATAATAATAATAATAATAATAATAATAATAATAATAATAATAATAATAATAATAATAATAATAATAATAATAATAATAATAATAATAATAATAATAATAATAATAATAATAATAATAATAATATATACGAGTATATATATAGTTACTTATTATAAGTTACGTTGTATCCTAAGTAATTACATTTATTTGCCTACTTTCTAATCTGACATGTTTCAAAGCAAGATGTTTGTGTTCCTGTGTGCTGAATCAGGAGTACAGAGAGCATTCTGGTGGGAACTAGCGCAAATAGTTGAAGAGAGCAAACTATATATAGTTTGGTCTACCTTGGGAGAAACACAAATCTTATCAGATGTGACGTGGCATTTGTTTCGAGATTCTTTGAAAAAGATAAACTATACAATGGATTGTAAACCTGGTACGAAGACAAGTATGTTAAATCATATGTCAATATTTTTAGTGCTTGACTGCAGTTGCAACTGTGAAAACAAGAGCTAAATTGAAAAGAAACCTGAAGAGACTATTCTTACCTTGATTTACACATTATTGGCGATTGAGTAGTGTTTATCTTACCCAACAGAACCCTAAGAAGGGTATAACTGCTACTTTAAAATGAAAACTCTAAAATCTTCACGCTGGTGGCATTTTCTAAGCTCAAATCTCGTATCTAAACCCAACATTGTTGAAGGCTAAGACTGCCCTAACCTAAACTACCCTTTATGCGGAAACAGTTATGCCGTTGTTTATTTTTTAAAGCATGGCTTCATTTAATTAAAATATCATTTGTCAGAGACGCTGGCATAAAAAATAATATAAATGTCCTGAATTTCCTGTGAAAAGACCTGAAAGTTCAGTTCATTCTGACTGAGTTTTATATAATTTTGAATACTTGGAAAATGCGCTTCGAAAAGAAAATAACATTTTCAAAATTTCCATAGGAAAAGTTCCTCAAGTATTGTAAAATAAAACTGTTGTTTTTAACTGTTGGTTAAATGCTTAAAAATGCTGTTTAAGTGAAAGAATATAAATGTATAAAGGTAGAGCGTGAAATTGTAAAACTTTTTCTTCTCGTATACTTCTCTTACATTTTTAGCTGCTTTAAATGTATCTTATGATACAATTTTGGTTTAACTTATTCCAAATTTTAGGTTTACATTATTTGAAGGTGAATTAGGAGATCAAAAAACTCTTTTCTTGATATAACATATAATTTTGGATTTATTATTATAACACTTTAATACATGACTGGTTTTTAAAAAATTAATTATTATGTAGTTTATTTATTGTTTTAAGTGAAGTTTTAGTGTTACAAACTTTAGTTATTGTAAAGTTCAAACATTTTACATTTTCAAACTACCATCTCATCGATCAGTTATAATGTTTTACTTTATTTTTTGCTTCCTGTGCTACGTATAAACAGTAAGTAGAGGATGTATTCTATTTGACCAAACTTTTCTATGTCGAGATTTCACCGGAAATGTACATCCCGAGGCCCATTTTTAGAAAAACATTCACGTGGGTCGCTTGTGAATAGAATAACTAGAAAATGAGAAGTCGGTTAAAAATCAACTTTGGTATTTAAGTTTAACACCTTTCAAGGATGTGGCATAAACATTTTAAAGAAAATTCCTCTACCCAAATCTTACTTCAAAAATGTAGATCTCGTTAAAACACGCAAGTTATGTCCAAATGCATTTTTTGTAGAGTGAACCATTTTGGAGATATTCCTTGTTATTTGTGAGTTTTAATGCTTCTATTTTTCCCAAATGGAAGGTCGTTATTCACTTTTTACCTCTTGGCCGTGTAAAGAGAACGGAATTTCAAAGCCTTCTTATAGCAGCCAGCTTTAAAACATTGACTATCGCTCAAAGCCTACTGTATTCCTATATTCCCGTTGCACCTAGTACAAGAAAATTAGCAATAAGATAATTTCTGCAAATGTTTATCTGGACTAACGTGAAGAAGATACGACAAAACTAACAAGACCAAGGTCAGTTGTAGCAACAATTGCCTGTCACTCAAGTAGTAAGCAGAGTAAGAAGTACGTCTGTCTAATTATTTACGGTATAAACATGAAGATAAATTAAAATGGTTAGCGAAAGTCATGTGCTTGTAACAGATCAAATCATTTTCTGCATGCTAATGTTTCAGAGAATAATTATCACGTTTATTTCCTGCCAGTAATGGACATTATGGCATTAACGCTATAGTGTTAATAAAGAGTCTCTCAAGGTCCTGTTTACGTCTCATCTGTTGGAAGGATTCGATTAGCAGCCGCACAGTAATGTTAGGATACCGCCATCATACCTTACATAATGGTCTTGCAGCAAACTCCTCTTGTTCTTTTAAGACCTGTCTGTAGACGAAGTCATTAATGACTATTTTTCTGCGGATGTTAATTTAAATACGAAGGCCAGTTCTTGGAATGACCCACAGATTGCAGTAGCAGTTTTGATCTTACATGAAATCCTTTTGGAGGGAGAGGATTTGGACGCCAAAGACCAACTATAATCGCTCCACCCTTAGGTCCCAACCTGATGTAAACACAAGCAGTCAATAACTAGCCCACGATACGCCAAAACCAAAGCACACCACAAAATATAGTACCCTAAACATTGACAATTATCTGTGAGTTTTCAAGATGTATGACAATTCTGGTAAAGACTACTGGAATGTAACACGATATTCCTAAAACTTCCGACTAAACATCGTTCTGTTCCATCATAAACACAAGGCATGACTCCACGTGTCGTTTGTGTTGGTCGCAGCTGGTACGAACACCAGGTTATCGCGGAGGGATACAAGGTCTGGATCTAAGGCTGGATGGAGTATAGTTATCAGCAGGGCCCGGATGTTTACAACCAAAAATGTTAGTAATAAGCAAGCACTTACCGAAAATTTTTTTTAAAAATATGACGATAAATATGACCTAAAACTTTTTTGGGTGTATTTTCGAAGTCTTCAAATAGTTAATGCTGTTTAAGTTAACATTATTGCAAATCTGCTTTAAAAATCTATAATACATAATCACTCAATAATAAATAAATAATGTTAATTGTATTCCTGCATTTTAAATTTATTTAATTGCTCAATCCAGAGCTAACCCTCAGCTCCGCACAGAATAAAATAAATGTCACATTTTGAAAGGCGATTAGAAAGAAGAATTGCTTACCCTCTAAATTTGCAGAAACATACTTTTCTAAGAATGATAATTGTAAGAAATGTCACAGGCAAGAATTAGCAGATGTGAAAAATTGGTCTATGGGACGACTGCAAGTACATATGCGAGACTGAAATGGAAATGTAAAAATATGACGAAAATACGAAAATGTAAGAGGAAATATGACTATAATATGAAAATGGTAAGAAAATGATAAAAAACGTTAAAAAGCCAAAATATGGCCGTATATCACTAATGAGAATTGCATAATTATAATCACCATTGGTAAAATGGTGCTTTACTAATATTTTCCACGGTAAAAAAATAACAAACAAAAACTATGGCATGTCTTAAACATCCGGGCCCTGGTTATTAGGATGTTTTCAGATTGCGGCGGCGCCGTGGCCGAGCGGTTAGCGCGCTCGCCTACCACCTAGGCGGCCTGGGTTCGATCCCAGGGACCCACATGTGGTATTCGTGGTGGACGAAGTGGCGTCAGGGCGGGTTTTCTCCGGGTGCTCCGGTTTCCCCCGCCATTTCATTCCACCGGTGCTCCATCTTCATGTAGCATCAGTATCACCGCCTGCGGTGCCGTAGTAGTAAAAGCGGGCGTTAAACACTACAACAACAACTCTTCAGATTGCTGTTAAATTCTCACATATATTTATTCTCTCATTCATATCTCCAGACCCTGCGTGGATCAAGAATAATCCTGGCTAAAACAAGGTCCCATCACCAACCGGGATACGAACCTGAGACTTCTTAGAGTGTGAAAGTACGAGTGATAGTAAATATACGCGCGCGTGTGTATATGTGTATGTGTGTCTAACTTTAATACAAGTGAGGCAAAATGACAATTTCATAGATCCCACTTCTGCCACCAATGTGACAAGTGACATTTTCCAGTTACTTTTTCTGTCACTTTATTTGTCTTCTAAACTGAACCACGAAAAGACAGTTCTCTTTGATTATCGTTATTACAAATTAGGTACATTGTTCGTGGCCTTATAACTCACAGCTGTTCTGCCCTCTCGCAACCTTGACACACACTTTTCTGTCTCACAAACCTCTTCCGATTGTTACTCTCATTAAAACTGCTTCACAGAACAAACTACTCCGACGCGACTGAATGTCTACAACCTCTCTGACGATACATACACTCTCTAAACACTTACTATAGACACACTTAAAAGTAACTGCTAACATCTGTCTCGTTCAACATTTAACGGCTCCTAAGAATTAAAAACTGGTTGCTCTCGCCGTCTCGACTCGCTTTTCCAGGCGCGAATGACGTAGCAGGGATTTTTCTCGAAACCCGAATTTTCTCCACCTCTTCTAAATAAACCAGTACACAAAATTTCCTCGAGTAATCTGGAAACGCTTTGTTCATAGTCGTATTTTTCTTTCCATTGTCGTCGCGTCACATACTTACAAGTGGTGTGAGGTACCTTCTGTCTTTGAGGTGTGCAGGTGTGTGGTAATACTAACATGACATAGATATGATGGCTAATTTTATTGGAAAAAATAAAAAAAAATTTAAAAGGTAAGATTGTTACTAAGTATTTGTTTTTATCTTAAAACATTCTAATAGCCAAATTAAAGAAGCAGTGCCCATGCTTAATCTGTACCTCAGCTCTGCAGTGTGGAGGTAGCGCCCTGCCACGCGTTCAAGAGGTCCCGAGTTCGAATCTTGGTTTGGGTGAGTTAACAAGGTAAGGTTCTTTTCGGGGTTTTCCTTATCCTGAGAAGACAAATGTCGGCTAACCTTAAGCTCTGTGGACACCGGGCTTATCTGGCCATCATTTCACCTATTCATTCATGGTGAATGAATGACCTCCCTCTTTAAAGGACATTAAAATAATCTGATGTATTGCATCCACATGACTTTCTCTACTCTAGTACTAACCATTCTTACAAACTCTTATTCCTATATCTTCTTCGTGTTAGTTGAGATAAACATTTGTACTAATTATCTTATTGCTCGTTTCCTTGTAAATACAAGGGGAATATTAAAATATAGTAGCCTTTGAGCGATATTCAAATCTTTTAAAGCTTTGAGATCCCGTTCTCCTTGCTCACTTAACATATAAAAAAATGAACGATGTTTCATTTCAGTTTTCCGAAACTGACACAAATAATAAGCAATATCTCGGAAATGCTTCACTCTACAATGTCTTCAGACATAAATTGTGCGTTTTAGGGAGATATGCATTTTTTGTACAGTAAGATTTTGTCTATCTCTTACTGTTTACGACTTATTCAAAAGTCATTCAGATTAAACAGGATTACATAGGCTACAGCCATAAAATTCAAAATATACATTTCATTTATCATAAAAATATCTCAAACATATGGCATTTTCATCAAAATCGTTAGAACCATTTTCAAGAAAATCAAAATTTTCGAAACATTTTCCATGTAAAGGGCAGTTTAGGGTGGGGCTGTTTTCTTCAAAATTTTCGTGTCGCATCCTTGAAAGACATTAAACTCAAATACCAACTTTGGTTTTTAACCGAAATTTTGGGTGGAATACAATACTTCCTTCTACTTACTAGTAGAGAAAGTAAAAAAGAATGGGATAAAATAAATGCAGCAGAAATGAGATGCCTTAGAGGTATAAAAGGATGTACAGTAATGGATAAAATAAAAAAAAAATGAAGAAACAGGAGTTTGTCCAATAAATGATAAAATAAACCGATATAGATAAAGCTGGAGAAACTATTTACAAAGGATGGACAATACCCAACACCCCAAAATGGCATACAATTACAAACCGTATGGGAGGAGAGATGTTGGAAGACCGATGAGGAAGTGGGGAGAGACTTGAGAGGCCGGAACGGAAGTCTCCTAATCCATGAAGTATTAATTATTAATTTTACAGTTTGGAAAATAGTGCTTTTGTGCATGAAAAATTAATGAGGAGTTCGTTTGCTTATATTTTATTCAGTGTTTACATTAGAGATTCAGTAAGTGTTGGTTTGCAATCGATTAGGTTAATTACTTATTCAGTGCTAGATGGACGAGGCAGGATGTGGGCGAGAAGCAGCGCGTGGTCCGTGTCTCGATGATAGCAAGGCAGAAACACTGGAAGTGAATGAGCGGACGTACGCTTAAATGCGGAATTCGAAATCCGGATATCGCACATCCGCTGCGCGCACAGCGCCTGTGGAACTCATTCATTCAAATGTGTTGTTAAACGAGACAACACTTAGGTAAGGAAAAACTGTCGTCAAACATACGAGTACTATCAGCTTAAACCGTACTGCTAGGCAAAACATTGAATTACATAACATTTCCTCTGTCTCGTACATAACAAAAGGTGCTGCATTCCACCCAAAGGTTTGATATCACGATTCTACTGGAAATACAAAAGTTGAGGTCCCTGCAATCCAAAAAGAAAAGCATTTTTAGAAAAAGGCCCGTGTGTGCGTGCATGTGCGAGTGTCCATGTGTTTGTGAAAACAGCATAACAAACACCAAAAGTCGGTTATACGTGCAAGAAAATTCACCACCCACAAACTACCTTTTACGTGGAAAAATGTTCGAAAACAGATTTTCTCAAGAATGACTCCAACAATTTGATCAAAATACCACATGTTTAAGATAATTTCTTTCTCCTTTATTTGATTACTCTCCCCTTATGTAGGACTTACACCCCCTGGACCAATAAGCCATTGCGTAGGGTCAGACGCCTGTCCGGGAGCAGAGGAACCTATGGACCGGACAGAGTGAAGACCTGGAAGCGGGTGTTCAGCCCAGCACCAGTTATAATAGTAAAGAAGAGGATGATATGAAATACAGGTGAAATCGATGACTGGAAAGGTGACATTGGAGCATTTGGTGGAATGAGTGGTGGGGGAAACCGGAGAAAACCTGCCCTGGCGCTGCTTCGTCCACCACGAATACCAATGGTTCACTCTAGAAAAAAATTATTTATACATAAATTGTGTGTTTTAGCAAGATCTAATTTTTTGTGTGGCAACATTTGGTCTATCTCTTACGTTTTACGAGTTATGCACAAATATCCAGAGTAAACAGGACTACATAGGCTATGGCCAGAAAATTCAAAATATACATTTCGTTTGCCATAAAATATATCAAACATATGGCATTTTAATCAGAATCGTTAGAACTATTTTCGAGAAAATTATAATTTTCGTAAATTTTCCATGCAAAGAGTACTTAGGGTTGAGGAATTTTCTTGAAAATCTCAGTGTCACATCCTTAAAGGACATGAAACTTAAATATGAACTTAGGTTTTTAATAAACTTTTCGTTTTTGAGTTGTTGCCCACAGATTGACACACACACGCGCGCGCGCACGTGGACCTTTTTCTACATATGCCTTTTTATTCAGGGGGCTTCAAAATATAAATTTCCGGCGAGATTTTGACATGGAATTTTTTAGTGGAATACAGTACTTCTACTTAGTATACGTAGTAGAGGAATTAAAATAAGAAAGCTCCCACTCACAAAAACGTATTTTCGGCATTTTTAACTTTCTTTGGAGCAAGCTGATCCATTATTATATAGTTGGACTGCACGTATGTACATATTTCATTCTTAAGCTAGCCGTCTATCAACTCAGACTTCCTCTGTTCTTCGCTTCTTCGCTCTGCAACGTGCGAGTTGAACCGAGTTTAACCGAGTTGCCACGATGGGCGGTGCAAGGAAATCACTCTGTGTGATTTTAAGCTTTGAGAGCCCCTAATCTATGACAAAACACTGTTCACAACAATTTCGACGAAAAAAAAGGATAGTTTTCTAAAGTAGCAGAGATAATGGGAAAATACAAAGACAGGGAAATGTGTAGAACTTTCTTCCTCAACACAGATGAAAGACAAACTGAAGACACCACCCACACTGGGTTTTACTGCACTCGTCAGCGGTCACGGAGAAACTAAATCCTTCCTGCACAGGTTTAAACACGTAGACGTGTGCCACTGTAAATAAGGAGAGCAAACGGCCAAGGATAATACCATCATGTCTGCAATATAACGGAATCTGAAAGAACTCTCAGAAACAAGCTTGGTGTGTGGCCACCAATAAATCGCGAGTAGGCGACAAAATGTAAACTAGCTTTTTCAAAATACGCCAGCTCGATGGATAAAGTCTATCTGCAATAGCAATAAATAAGGCATATAATATGTAAAACTAGAGAGGTACTTTTTACACGTGTATTTATAAGACATAGGGATGTCAGCTTAGTGTATCTCCGACTTCCGCGCAGTAAACATCGTAACAGTACTGATTTAAGCAATGCCTGCTCGCATTATCAGCAGTGTCTTGTTTATTTCCAGGAAAGAAGCAAAGACATCAATTTGCATGACGTCACCCGCGAAGATCCTAGCAAGATCATTCGCCAAGTCTAAAAATACCTTTGTATATACTACTAATGCATATGATGCACATAATTTTGTTAAATTTAATCAGTAAACAATAGGTTAATGTTAATCTGTATTGTTTTATGGCACGATTGTATCGTATAATTTGCAGTCAGTCATGCTCAAAGTACACCATGTATAAGCTAATACTCTTGTTGAAAATAAAAACTGGAACACATAATATTACTATGCAATGGTGCATGCTGATAATCAGGGAGCGGGGTTTTAGTAAGAAATCCGTCAAGTTAACCGTGCACCTACAACGGGAAGTAGAAGCGCCGGCCGGCGACCTTGCAGTGATCTTGTAAACATGTAGACTGGAAGACAGCACAGGGTACACCCTGCTTCAAAAGTTAGGAATACCAGGGTTAAGGGGCGTTACTGGGCACCAAATAATGAATGTTTACTCATTTCAAGCGCGCAATTAACTTCATTTTTATTAAGGTTTTAATGTCTAGAATTTTAGCTAGATACATCATCGTGAGCAGTTATTGCAATGTGCAATAATGTATTTCCGAAATTTATAGAAAGTAAGTCGCATCAGATTTGCTCACAGAAAGTTTTTGTATTTTGAAAAACTACGCTCCAGACGTAACGTACAAAAACATGACTCTGTCTCTGAAACTTGTTCAATTGTCTTAATAGTCTCGAGCATTTTTGATGCACATGACTTAATATGTTATTGCGGTTATTATATTACTGAAGTTCTTCTCAATGTATGTAAGACCTTCAAACAAGGCTGGTGTAATTGTTTGCTTCACTGCACGTATTGCGACATTTTTCTGCACGTGACAGACTTTTATTTTGTTTACAATTATGTAGCAATATTGAGCATAATATCTGCAGCCTGTAGCCATGTCCCCCACCGAGTTACATTTGGTTGTGGAGGCAAGTGAATTCCAGGTGCCATCTGGTTAAGTATCTTGATTTTGGGGGGTGTTTTGCGAAGTATCTTTTTCGTGTTGGCTATAAAAGCATTTATATCCGGAAAAGAGGATATGATTTCTTCCGCAACTCGGTGGAGACTATGTGGTAGACAAGTTTTAGTTTTGGAAATACTTACTGTATTGCTGTGGCAGCTTTCTTCATATAGAAAGTCCCCTCCGTAACAAGTAGTAAACCATTGTGTGTTATTGGACAGACACAATAAAGAGAAGAAAAAAAGAAAACAACCAAATATAACATACGACAGTCGCAAGAAGCAGGCTGCTGTGTAGGGGTGGGTGTGTCGCTTCCTCAAATCTTACGCTAGCTGCCGGCTCTATACTCCCTGCTGTTGATATAATTCCTATGTTTATCTACCAAAACCCCGCTCCCTGGTTATAATCAATAATTTAAAACACTTACACAGAAAAGACTCGTACACATGATATAGATATGTAGCTAAAACATAAAAAATCACTCCCCGGCGGGGAATCGAACCCCGGTCTCCCGCGTGACAGGCGGGGATACTAACCACTATACTACCGAGGACTTGAGTTTACGAGAGGGGCACGTCAATACACATTCTCTAGGGAAGTATCACTCCAACATAAAAAGTCACTCCCCGGCGGGGAATCGAACCCCGGTCTCCCGCGTGACAGGCGGGGATACTAACCACTATACTACCGAGGACTTGTGTTTATGAGAGCGGCACGTCAATACACATTCTCTAGGGAAGTATCACTCCAACATAAAAAGTCTCTCCCCGGCGGGGAATCGAACCCCGGTCTCCCGCGTGACAGGCGGGGATACTAACCACTATACTACCGAGGACACACTCTTCAAGAGGAGGTACAAATGTGTAGGTAGTCACCCCCCCCCCCCCCGGGGAATACAGGCGCAGTCTCTCGTGTGACCTGCGGAATCACTAGCCGCAATAATACAGAAGACTTTCTGATCTTGATAATAAATGCATACATGCACGTTATAGATTTTCTGTTAAAAAGACAACCAAGGGGCTGATTCTTTGGTTCTCTGGTACAGATAATTGCATATTTTATCTATTTAATTCAAATCGGAAATATGTCGACTAATTTTCTTCTAATACTAGCGTGCATTGGCGGCTTTTTACCCCAATTATTGCCGACCTTTCTTCTGTGTCTAATAACGTGATAAAAGCTTGTTGGTTCCCTTCTCAGAATCAATATAACATGCAGTGAGAGGGGCTTATATCTAAGTTCGTCGTGTTAAGTTAATAAAAAGGAGGCAATTAAAGAAATATTGCAACACTACAGTAGAAACCACGGATTAGGTTTTACATTATTCGTAACAGAAAATAAGTTTCTAATTTTAGTTACTGATCAACAACTATGTAACAAACTGCTGAATTCATAAGAATATTTATTTTCGCAGTAAGGTGTATGAATATAGATATTTTGCTAATTTTCTCCTTAATATGTATTCACTTCAATGTGTTAATTCTTTTTTCTTTTCGTCTAACAGTTGTCCTGTTTTCTGCATGGTCATAACTGAGCTGTGAAATGAACAACGCCTTGCGCGTTTTGCAAGTTCTTAATAAGCTTAAGATTCACTGTTTATATAAGATAAGCTTTTTGGTTCACCGGAGGTTAGTTTAGGTTTCTTTTCTTTTCTGATTTTTATAAGCCATTTTAATGCACCAGCAGCAACTCAGTGTTTCAGCATTTGCGATTATATGAACGGGAAGCGAACAAGAAGAAGAAACAAAAAAAGGTCAAAACATCGCTAATCCAGCTGATTTCGCTTTTCATTCAGGTTGGCAGTTTCTAACGCGCATGCTTTGTAGCGAGAAGATTTCATAAGTAAGAAATCGTCCAGAAAAGGGCGGGTGATTGCGTTTACAGTCTACAAGATACAATGTCAACTACAAACAACACTCTTAAAGACGTATTTCCTTCTCTTTCACGTTTATCACTGTTTTTCATTTTGAACTCGGTATCATAATTTAGCCGAAATTGAAGTGGATCGTAATATTGGATTGAAGTATATACATGTAAATATTATTACGGTTGGATCAAGGCTTCAAGGGCGATCAGTCGTGTCAGATTTATAAAGGTCGAGCTTTCGGCCATTGTAATAAAAGCGTTGACGGAATCGAATATACATTTCCCCTTATATTTAATAGTTTCCTGTGATTTTTTAATTACAAACTGTTCACTGGAGAAGATGGCGTAGGTTCCTGGTAATTTGTGTTACGTTGTACTCGTATGTGCTTGAGGTATAAGGGAGCATCCACTTCCATTTTGTATTTGGGAACCATCAGTGCAGCTTTCTATGCAGCCTTCTTATTTACACTTACATATTTAAACAATTTTTGGTAAACAACTGTCAATATTGATTTTCGGTCCCAATTTATTACCGGGATTTTAAAGTATCAAGATAGCAAGATAATCTTTCATCAAGTGAAACTGAATATATTTCTAAATTGTTTGTTTCCACGTATGAAATTCAGGAATTTTCTTTGCATTTATAGAGGGAATATATCTGAGCAGACAGGTAAGAGCTGGTTGTTTTCTTCTTACTTGGAATGGTGGTTCGTCTGCTTTTATTTGAACGCTTTCAATAACGTCTGTGCGACGAGTTCCAAGAACTATCCTTGTGCTTTGTATGGATGCTGGAGAACATCTAGCATTTTTGGACTTGAAGGTCTGGTAGAGAAGTAAATTGTTCATCTGTGGTGCATCATCGGTCGAATAAGGGTTCTGTAAGTCATAATGAGGTATTTAGCACTCTTCTGCAGTCATCCTTAAGATATTTTACTTGGGAATCCATGTCAAGCTTACATCATATGTGACCCAAGTTATTTCATTGTAATTTAAATTTTTTTGAACGTACATCGTTGAACGTGCATTTCAGGTTTAACAAGTTTCTATTTACTTTCTGAAAACACTCTACCTTGGTTTTACTGTCTGAGAGCCTTAGCAGTTTTCTGTTTTTTATTTCTCTACTACGTATGAAAAAGTAGAGGAAGTATTGTATTCCATCCAAAA
Organism: Tenodera sinensis; assembly: GCA_030765045.1. Classification (NCBI taxonomy): domain Eukaryota; kingdom Metazoa; phylum Arthropoda; class Insecta; order Mantodea; family Mantidae; genus Tenodera; species Tenodera sinensis. The sequence goes on from CM060965.1 coordinate 42,857,647, forward strand.
ATTTGATGTCCAGAATTCACCGGTATTATATGTTTTGAGGCTCCCTGAATCGAAAAGAAGCATTTTTAGAAAAAGGTCCACGCGCGCGCGTGCGTCTGTCAGTCTGTGGTCAGCATAACTCAAAAAGGAAAATAGCCCCACCCTAAACTACCCTTTATATGGAATATTTTTCGAAAATTTTAATTTTCTTGAAAATGGCCCTAACGGTTTTGATTAAAATGTCATATGTTTGAGATATTTGTATGACAAATGAAATGTACATTTTGAATTTTCCGGTTATAGCTTAAGGGATAGAGCAAATCTTACTATACAAAAATGTATATCTTGCCAAAACACATAATTTATCTCCACTTTTTTTTTTTTTTTTTTTTTTTTTTTTTTAAATTTTGAAGTGAACCATTTCGCAGATATTCCTTGATGCTTGTGTGAATTTTGGGAAACAAACTTTCGTCTAATCGAACATCGTTATTCATGTTTTTATGTGTTAACCGTGCAAAGAGAACGGAATTTGAAAGCTTTAAAAGATTTGTCTATCGCTCAAATCCTACTGTATTCTCATGTTCCCCTTGCTCCTACAAGGAAATAAGCAGTAAAATAATTTCTGCAATCACGAAGGAGATATATATGAATAAGAGTTTGTAAGAATGGTTTGTACAAGAGTAGAGAAAGTCATGTGAATGCCACACATCAGATTTTGTCTGTTATTTCTCAAGTAGAAATATTTTGTGAAGTGTTTGTAGTAAGTGCGATTGGGTGGGGAATATAGTACATAAACAAGGGTCGCCAGCTGGGAAAGTCTAGAAAGCACTGCCCTATACGGTTCTAACAAGTAAGGTTATGAATATAAATACTTGACTTGAAAGGAATGTCATTGAGCAATAACACACTCGGACACACAATACACTATGAATCACCAGTGCTGAGGTCAAACAATTAAATTGTTTACTCGCTGGTCAGGAAACTTTCACGGGGCTATTCCCGTACCAAATAATTTGCTGTTGAGTACTACATTAAGGTGCCACGTGCTATCAGACCCCCCCAATCCGATCCCTCCACTATAGAAGGGAGGGGGGGAGCAGGAACTCCGTCCTTCACATTTGATGAGCAATATTATTCCGCCAGTTAGCAGTTCGCCGCATTACGTAAAGGTTCATGCACTTGTCAACGTCCTATATCTTCACGGAGGAGTTCTTTTGTGCTACGCCCACCTGCACGACCACGTGGTCAGTCCTGCTGCAGTCTGGCGTCAACATTTGCAGCGAGCGGTTTCGTTCCAGTGAAGAGTTCATCTGCGAAAAGTGACGCAACATCAGTGATAGTGGTGATTTATTGTGATTTAGAAAATCGTCTTGTAAGCTTAAGTTTGATCCAGTAGCTGTTTATTTGTTTCTCTACTGCATACCTATATTAAACAGACTGCACTACATCATCATCATCATGGCTTGGGCCTGTTGAAATTTATGGCAGATGATCTCTCCAACTTGTTTTGGTCTTCCAATACTTTTTTCTTTCTTTACATGATTACGCACCCTCCACCCATATGTAGGACTTACACCCCCTAGGACTTACAAGCCAGTGCCTAGGGTCAGACGCCTGTCGGGGAGCACAGGAACTTATGGACTGGACAGACTAAAGACCTGGAACCGGGTGGTCAGTCAAGCACCAGGTATGAGAGTGAGGAAGAGAACGATATGAAATGCAGGTGAAGTCGACGATAGGACCGGTGATAATGAAGCAGTTGGTGGAATGAGTAGCGGGGGAAACCGGAGAACCCGAAGAAATCCCGCGCTTCGTCCACCACAAATACCACATGCGGGTCACTCGGATCGAACCCGGGCCGCCTAGGTGGTAGGTAACGGTGCAGCCCTTCCCATACTTCTATGGCCTAAAGGTATATAATTTAACATATTTTTCGGAAATTATTCTCCTTCATTCTTGTTACATGTTCAAACCAATTATATTTATTCGCCTTTATCTTACTATTTGGTCTGAAAATGTTTAATTCTTTCCTGATATATTCATTCCTATTTTGGTCTATTAACGTTACTTCTGAGAAACCGCATTTCGGCTGTTTCTATTTCTCTCTCCTCCTATTTTGTTACAGGTCATGCTTTCGACCCATAAATCAACGTCGGTACTGCGATTATTTTGTAAAATTTTAATTTTGATTTCCTTGTTATATTATTTCTTAAACATCTGTTTATTATACCGCAGATATGTTGAAGTTTTTCTAATTTCTATTTCCGTGTTATGCCTGCATTTGATCACTATCCTAAATATTTAGAAGAGTTCAGTTGTTGAATTATTTCTGTTCCAATTACAATTTCTGTTGTCTTGTGATAAGGTTAAAGAAAAACCTTAGATTTTATTTTCTAACTTGATATTTTTAAGTTGTTTTCTTTTATTACTTTATACAAACTATAAGTTGCGTTTTACAATTGATTTTCTAAAGAGGCTATTATTGCAAATAATATACAATTAATTTTCATTTCGTCTATGATAAAATTTTCATATAAAACATTTTGCCATTTTTATGGCATCGTCCAAACACATTAAAAATTAATGGTGTGAGTGGGCGAGCTAGTCTTCATTATTAATATTGCACTACAACCCACATACAAATTTGATGCACGTTTTGAGGTCCCATCAATAATAGGTTCGTGTGGCTATGAACAGCATAACTCAAAAACGAAGTAATTTAAATACCCAGCTTGGTATTCATGGTCATCTTCCAAAGGCGTGACACGAGTGCTTTCAAGAAAATCCTTCAACCCAAACTGCTCTTTGCATAAAATTTTTCCGTTATGTTTATTTTCTAAAAAATAGCTCCTACGATTTTGATTCAAATGCCATACCAAATGAAATATATCTTAAATTTTCTGGAATAAACTGTTTAATCCTCTTAAAACGCATGTTCACGTTAAAAATGATTTTTTCCCAAAATTTTCAACTTTTTTTTTTGTGACATAACCTTGACTTTCTAGTTTTCAAAAATGTATAGCTTGCATGCCAATTGTTAACAGAAGTGTGTTTAAATAGCACTCAGGTTAACTGGGCACAACGCTGTAGAAAAGTTCTTTTCAATAGTTCTTCAAATTAAAATTTTGAACAGTTTTACCTCTTTCAATCCCAAATAAGTACTCTTAAAATTATGATATTAACCTCATACATACATCATTTTGAAGCTTATTAAACAATGAATGGTGAGTCAAGAACTATGGTCTTTACGTAAATCACAGAAACTCTATAGCCTTTTAAAAAATTCAGTTGGTAAAAAGAGAATTTTTAATTTCAAAATTTATAACTTTTAAACAGCTGCTTACTTGATATAATTGAGGTTCAAATCATTGTATACGTGCAGAGAAACAAATTAGTGCATTCAAGTCTGAAATATCCGTGTTTTAATAGAAGCTACAGAATTTGAACAAAATACACGCAATCTTGAAGTTTGATTTTTTATGGTTACCACAAAAAAAATGTATATATATATTTAAGTGTTGGTAGTGTGAATATTTCTAGTTTATTACGTCAGTAAAATTTTTCAAAATTCTGGCGAAAAGTATAAATTTTTCTTCCGAACTTGAAAATGTACCTTAATTCAGATTTAATTTTCTATAGTAAAAGATAGACAAAATCTTCCACCACACAAAACATAGATCTCTTTAAAACACACAATTTATGTCAAACAAGTTTTTGTTATTGCCTCGTATATTCAAATACTTATATTTTTCTCAAATGGGAAGCCATTCATTTTTACTCATGCATAGAAGCCTTCATATGACGACACGCGCTTTAAAAATCTGACAATCGAGTTAGCTACTGTATGCTGCAAGGAAATGGTCAAAGTTTATCTGTATTACCAGAAACAGAATAATAAGTTTTCGTTAAGAATAGTTTGCAGAGGGGCGTGTAGAGAAGGTCATGTGAATGCGACACGTCAGATTTTCTTTTGTAGTTCTTCTTTGTTAATGCAGAATAATGTTTGGTTATGACGGTGCGCGGGAACCCGAGATGAACTTCCGCTTACCGAAGGGTGAAAATACTTCCGGTGCTTTATGGGCGACTGCTTTTGGAACCATTTAACATAATGATATTCGCGCAGAAACCGTTGGGGAATGCCTTTTGGCTTATTTCAGTTTATGCATGCTTTAGATTAGAAACATAATATTGTGTATTATTTTATTTAAAATGCAGAAATTTATTTAATTAGAAGAACTACGTACAGTAAGTAGCGGAAGTATAGTATTCGACCCAAAAATTCAATGCCAAGATTTCAACGGAAATACATGTTTTGAGGCCTCCTAAATCCAAAAGAAAACACTTTTATAAAAGGGTCCTTTATGTGTCTGCCTTGAACAGCATAACTCAAAAACGAACAGTTGCTTAAAAAAAGTTGGTATTTAAGTTTAATGTCTTTCAAGGATGCAACACGAAGATTTTGAAGAAAATAGCCCCACCCTAAACTACCCTTTACCCTGTTTTTTTTTTTTTTTTTTTTCAAAAATGGCTCTAACGATTTTTATTAAAATGTCATATGCATGAGATACTTTTATTGCAAATGAAATGTATATTTTTAATTTTCTCGCTATAGCCCATGTGGTCCTGTTTACTCTTGATGACCTTTGCATAACTGGTACACCGTAAGAGATAGAACAAATTTTAGTATACAAAAATGTAGAACTCATTAAAGCACACAATTTATGTCCAAATGCATTTTTTGTGGAGTGTTATTTGTGTGAGTTCTGCAATACTTATACTTTTCTCAAATGGAAGGTCGTCATTCACTTTTTTATCTCTTGACCGTGTAAAGAGAAGTAAATTTCAAAGTCTTCATTTAGCGATCAGTTTTAATAGATCTGACTATCGCTCAAAGTCTACTGCATTCCCATGTTCCCCTTGCATATACAAGTAAATTGGCCAATGAGATAACTTCTGCAAATTTTTATCTTGACTAGTATAAAGAATATATAGGAATAAGAGTTTGTAAGAATATTTAGTACAAGAGTAGAGAAAGTCATGTGAGTGCAGTACATCATATTTTGTTTTTAATTTTAGATTGGTGAAAGTGATTTACTGAAGAAACTAGTGGAGGAATTCCGTGGCCACCGTCTTGGGTAATACTCTCATATGTTGGCAACAACAAGCTAGTGGCGTGTCAGAACTTATTTGATGTCACATAAATGTGGTTATGGCTGAAGAGCAGCGGTGAGTGTTTGCCAGCGATAAGGTTGCGAACGAGGTCATGTGCAGGTATATCAACTGTGCAGCCGAGTGAAATAGATAGTGGCTGGTTTTAGTGCCGTCTACATTACCAGTCGTGGCACGGAAGTTGGAAGTGATTTCTTGATACACTTGCTTCTTTACTGCTGCAGATTCCACCTGCTGAACAACAGATGCAGTGTAGTGCACTCTCTCGTGTCATTGTGACGGTGAGTTTGGTTCAGTGACTAAGTGATAAAATCCGTGAGGTCATCAGGAGTGAAACATGCTATGCAAGTTATTATGTATTGCGTGGCTACAAAATCTAAGGGCGTTATGAATGTGAATGTGTTAACGAACTGCTGGAGAAGGAAGGAAGAGAATAAAAAAGTGCAGGCAAAAGCATGCAGGAAGCCACTGGAACAAAAATGTTTCTGGATGTTCAGCACAGTGAGGTTGCAACAAAGTCTGTTCACCGAACTGAAAACATAGTGACATTGAACTCTGTGTGTACTCGCTGAACCCTTGCATCAACAGCCACATTCACTGCAAGCTTCAGACAAAGATGCTGTCGTCTTTCGGTGTAGCATCCAATATCTTCAAATACCGACCCGACCGAGTCGTGATCGATAATTTTGTGTTCATGCTCCACTACCGAGTTACGGTAGCGATTTTGTGCGTAGCCGTCGTGCTCGTCTGCAGTCGGCAGTACATCGGCGAGCACATCAGATGTTTCACGGATGGTGGAGCAGTTCCCCTTAACGTAATCAACAATTACTGCTTCATCCAAGCAACCTTCACGGTTATTCGGCATCATGACCAGACTGCGGTGAGCCTGAGGCACGTGGCCCATCCGGGGGTAGGACCCTTTGTGGAGGACGAAGACGAGCTGCGACATCACAACTATTATCAGTGGATACCGTTCATTCTTTTCCTGCAAGCCATCTGCTTCTATGTGCCACGCTACATCTGGAAAAGCATGGAGGGAAACAGAATGCAGACGCTGGTGACCGGCTTACAGATGGCTTTCCTGTCTTTCGACGACAAAGAAATCCACGTCTCAAAAGGCACGGTGCCATCACAGCAAGAACGTCGTGAAAACGTGTCACGGGTGAGGAAGGCTTTCGTCAGACGCATCCACATCGAGGAACATCCTTGGGCGCTCTACCTTACCTTCTGTGAAATTCTCAATGTCCTTAACCTTGCTGTACAGGTTATGCTCACTGACTTCTTCCTGGGTGGTGCCTTTCTCACCCTGGGATCAGACGTCTTCACCAGACACGGTTACCATTGGCTAGATGATATTTTTCCCAAAATGACCAAATGCACCTTCTACAAGTATGGACCTACAGGAACTCTCCAGAATCACGATGCCCTCTGCGTCCTTGCAATAAACATAATCAACGAGAAGATCTACCTCTTCCTCTGGTTTTGGTTCCTCATTCTGGCTATTGCAACGATTCTCGGCATCTTCTGGAGGCTCTTCTCCTGGCTGCTGCATTCTCGCAGTGGATGCTTCAACCAACTCCTCTTCAGGATAGTGTCTCCTGGATCAGTAGATGCTTGGAAGCAAGTCACGGTGACGCGGGAGTGTCACTATTCCGACTGGCTGTTCCTGTGCTATCTGGCCAGAAATCTCGACAGTAAAGTGTTCCGAGAAATATTTCTGGGGTTGGCTGCAGATCTCAGTGGTAACATTGTCAGCGACGAAGAAAACGAACTTTCTTGAGGACGAGATATCAAATGACTTCAAATCAACACCACCTTCTGGTAAGACTGGACAGTGTTGGATTAAGTCCATATTGGGAGAAGAAATTCCAAAAGGTAAAATGTGCATCTCAATTATTGCTTTAATTTTCTGACTGTAAAAGCAACAAAAGCCCACCGATAACGCCATAACTTCTACTGCTCTCCAATATTGATTTTTAGAACATTGGGCTTAATCCATCACTGCTTTCAATAAAATATGTTTGTACTGAACCGCTTTCAGTATTTTGACTGTTCACGGAATCAAATCATACCATAATCTTACGCCAAGTTTTTATGAAACCTCACATGAAATAATCATAATTTTTGAAAAGAAAAAACATTTCAATGCCAGTACTTCAACATGAAAATTTAGCTCCAGAAATGTCATTAGAAAATTTGCAAGCCCTAGATCTTAGAAAGTTGAATCGTCGGGTAATGTACTGATATTTAAATAATTGATCTTCATAGGTGGTTCCATAAAAACAATGGCATTGTAAACAAAGGTTCTACAGTTCATTAACGTAGATCAAATAAATATGTAATGAACAGTTCTATATATATATATATATATATATATATATATATATATATATATATATATTTGCTTGTAAATAAGTATGTATAGCTATCTGCATTTTAATGAAAGGTGCTAATGTTGTAGATAAAAATTTATGGATAGAGAATACGTAGCTGAATTTAGGGGAAAGTGTCTCATAATCTGCATTATTTTTATATGCACAGCTAAAGTGCTCAGGATTTAGTTTCCTTACGTGTTTTGTTTCACTTACGTAACACAGCATTGAAATTTTCCCATACTATAGTTTTTTTCTTCATTGCTCTATTAATACATTACGAAAAATCGATGCTAGCAATACTTTTTATATTAATATTACACCTCAGTGCTATTTTAATTTATTCAATAATAGAAATGTGAGTGAATAGAGGATGTAGAGAATTTATATAAATCACTTTGGTTTGACTTTTTAAATATATTTATTTAATGAAATGGAATTTTATATTTAATGTGTAAATATAACGAAAACTCCAGAATTTAATTAGGGAGATCTGGAGCTCAGGTTGTATTTATTTTGACTATTTCATACGTATAGGCGTTAAATTGTCATACAAGAATCGTCACATGACTATTCTTTTGTTTGGTATAAATCACCAATCATTCTTTTGTTTAATCAGAGTCGGCAACTGTATCCCATAAATCGCTGAAAAAACAATTTATTACAATCGATTAACAATCAAAATAACGCTCCACTTCAATTTGACAAGTGTGTTTTTAACTATTGTTCTTTTAATGATAATATATTTTTCCAGAAGAAATATTATTTGTTAATCTTAAAGATTAAGAGATATATATTTAAGATTATAAACTGGCTTTCTGTTATAACAAGAGACGATCGAAATAATGCAATTTTTGGGTTTCGTTTTCCTCAGTTGGTAAGTTGAACAGCACTAACCGAAATGAATTTTTTTAATTTTTTTATAGAATTTTGCATTTTCATATCAAATCTTTGGGATATAGTATTTAAATCCATGTTTTATTTATGAAATAGACCAGATAAATATCATTAGGTTTGAGTTCCCAGATAAATTCTCGAGGGGACTACTTTCCGAATAAAATTTTAAAAATCGATTTCTATATTCGTTGAATGTATTAACAAATATTAATAATTATAAGAAATAGAGTTGCAGCTATGAATATTCAATGCAGCACTTTAATTTCTGCTAGTAGTTGTACAGATGAATATCAGTATTTAAACTATTTGCAGTTAGTAACTCTAAGAAGAAAAAAATTACTCCTGATTGGGTCCAAATTCAAAACAATATGAGCGAAGCAAGCTCAAAATGACACCCTGTTCATCTTGCAAAATATAAGTTATTAATAATTATTATTAATGCTCCTTTCCTAAGCGTCAAAATAAAAATAGAAACGTGTGCACGGTAGCAAAAATTCAGTCTGTGATAACATTTTAGGTGTTTTCTTGAATGCTGGAGATTTTGTTGATTCATTGTGTATTTCTTCATTAGACCCAGTAACAAGCGAATGCTTGATGATATTTGCAATTCATGCAACGCACTCAGGGATCAGGTGGCTTACAGATAAGGTAGCACATAGTAATGTAACATATGACGTCATTTCCTCAACTGTACCATATTTGTTACTAGGTAGCGAATGGATTGATATTAGTTTGAATGTAGCTTCAATTTAGTTTATACAGTGTTGTATTTTTATTTCGGATCACGTGATTACAGTATTATTTGTAACCAAAATTTGCTTTTTTCAGTGAAACCGTAAATATGTTACGCGGAAGAGCTATCTCGTATAGTTGGGATGGAATTGATATCTAAACGTTTAAAATCAATCTTCAATGTTTTTTTTCGACACTCTATATTTTTGTTCCAACACCACTGTTTTATTCGCAAGACAAGGACCAAACTGCCAAAAGGATCACAGCATTCCTGGATTTATCACTCTTAATCCCTGCTCATGACTGCATTCTCCGTAGGCGAATCAATGCAACATTCCATCGGTTTTTATGCCTAAATGAAATAGTGCAAGACAATGGGAGAGGGAGTTGGTGGTACAATTGACAATTTAGCTCCATAATTGTAGCCGATACTGTTTCGTATGACCAGTTTACTAAACCTTTTCTCTGGTTCAGCAGCGATACTAAATAAACCAAGTGAGGCGTAGACACCTCACGTCAATGCAATTATTACAACAGAGCAGTAAACAAAATATATTTTCGTGTGGTGTTTCACTTTAAGAGGTCCCGAGTTCTAATCTCGATTTACCTGGATAAGTTTTTACCGGGGTTTTCCCTTATCCTAAAAGATAGATGTCCGTAACTCTAAGTTGTATGGACTTCGGGTTCATTTGAGCATCATTTTATTAAATCTTATAAAAATTACCTATTAACATAGCCTAATGTGTCAGTGCTTTTTCTCTTGAACGTTTTACACGACTTATATAAATAGGCAATAGCTGGCCTAATTAGTAAAGTAAATTAAGAAATATCAAACTGTCTGAGATTCTAGTACTTCTCTATGACAGTAGACTAGATGTTCGTTGCTTTAGTCTGACAATTATTATTCTGTAATACACATTTTCCAGAACCAAGCAAGTGTAAAGCTCGTATTGTGGAGGTACCGGTTTCAAATCCTCTGGGCCGACCACTCTTGACTGCTTTTTGTGGGGGATCTGCTTTTCTTTCTTTTTTTCTTCTGTTTCCCTCAATCGCCAAGGTAAATACTAGATTAAATCTTTAATACCAAAACCCAAAATTCCACCTTAAGTCTAAAACAATAGTATAAATAAGAAATAGGCAGTAATTGTGAATGCTGTGCCATCTATCCTCATATAACATAAGCAGATAGACTGGATGGCACCATAATGCTATCTGCCCATCACAGAGGCAGAGCTAGAGTTGCCCTCTGTGAACTCGTAACGGAGTAACATGGTATGGTATAGGCTATAGGGGAAAAAGCTTAATGGCAGTTCCCAAGAATTCAATATGGCCGATCTGCAGTGCACACTACAGTACTGCCAACCTACAATGGAAATTACTAACAAGTGTGCGAGAAAACCCCAGGAAAAGAACATGATTTTCGAGGCGCATTTCAATAAAACTGTAAATTAAAATCGACCACGCTATTGTGCACAAAAGCATTTAAGTTCCATGAACCACATTTATACTTAGGCCATTAACTAGTTAGCAGGACATACAATATTTCCTTGTTGGAAAGTCAACGTTCTGTTTCTCGAACGGAGATATTAAACTGCTGAAGCTCACAAACCAGAAAGTAATTACTTGGTAGGTGCAAAGTGTCTTCCGCGCAGCCGTCGTAATTAACTCCATCCTTGGCACAGGAGCCACAACATCTGTTAAACATCGTTCAAGGATCATTTACGATCAATACTACAAACATCAGCATGTATGTTAATATGCACTGCACAATATCTTCCATATGTATCAGCGTTATGATTAGACCTCGGATTTTAGGTTAAATACCTACTTATGTTTACTATCTCTACGTACTATACATAGTAGGTAGAGCAAGTATTGGGTTCGATCAAAAAATTCGATGTCGAGATTTCAGCGAAAATATGTATTTTGAGGTCCCCTGAAAAAAAAAAAAAGTTTCCTTTGTGTGTGTGTGTGTGTGTGTGTGTGTGTGTGTGTGTGTGCGCGCGTGTGTGTGCGCTCGCCCGAAAAGTTTTTTAAAAACTAAAGTTGGTGTTTAAGTTTAATATTTTTCAAGGATGCGACACGAAGATTTTAAAGAAAAACCTCTACTCTAACCACCCTTTACATGGAAAATTTCTCAAAATTTTGATTTTCTCAAAAATGGCTCTAAGGATTTTGATTAAAATGCCAGATGTTTAAAGTACATTTATGCAAATGAAATGTATATTTAGAATTTTCTGACTACATATAGCCTATGTAGTCCAGTTTACTTTTGCATAACTAATCAACTGTAAGAGATAGACCAAATATCTCACTATACAAAAAATATGGATCTCGTTGAAACAAACAACCCATGTCCCAATGAATTTTTTGTGGAGTGAACCATTTCGGAGATATTCCTTGTTAACTGTGTGAGTTTTTGAATACTTAAGCTTCTTTGAAATGGAACATCGTTATTCATTTTTTATCTCTTGGCCGTGCAAGGGGAATGGAATTTCAAAACTTTTAATGATTTGACTATCGCTCAAAGCCTACTGTATTCCCATATTCCCCTTGTACCTACAAGTAAATTAGGAATAAGATAATGTTTAATGTTTAACTCAAGAAAAGCATTTTCAGAAGGTCTACAGGTGTATTTGTCTCTGAACAACTTTACTCCAGAACAAATAGTTGGTTAAATACCATACTTGGTATTTCAGTTCTGTGTCTTCCAAGGATGGGATACGAATATTTTAAAGGAAATACACCCTCCCCCTACCCCCTCCCCCTCACGCACACCAAACTACGTCTTACACGAAAAATCTTTCGAAAGTTTTGATTTTCTCAAATATGACTAACGATTCTAATTAGAATAGCACATGTTTAACATATTTTCATGAACATGAAAAGTATTTGTTGAATTTTTTAGAAATAACGTCTTACTTCAGAAAAATATAATCCCATAAAAGCACACAATTCATGAAAAATAGTTTTTCTTTGTGGAGATAATCGTTTCCGAATTATTCCTTGTTAATGAATCTTTCAATACTTTCTCAAATGGGAAGTCGCTATTCTTCCCCTTTCCCTTTCTCTCTCTCTCTCTCTCTCTCTCTCTCTCTCTCTCTCTCTCTCTCTCCCTCTCTCTTGAGCTTGCAGAGAGACATTACGAACTCTTTTTGTGTACTGGTCTACCAGTGGTGCAAAGGTAGACCAAAATGAAGAGGAAGTACTAAGGAAATCAAAATATACATTACTGGACCTGCTACATGCTACTGGACCTCGTCGACCAACCCATCGTCCATTAAATATTTGGTTTAAGTAACAGGATCACTTTAGTTCCAATGTGTGGACAGGAATTCTGGCTTGGTTTATTTGGTTTAAGTAACAGGATCACTTTAGTTCCAATGTGTGGACAGGAATTCTGGGTGACAGACTCCTAAGACCATACATTTTACCGAACAGATTAACAGATGCTGTGTATCTTCGATTCCTGCGCAATGAGTTTGTTACATATTATGTGTTTTAATTATTAATTTAAAAATTTTAGCCTTTATCAACCAAGTATTCTTTGCAAAACCTTTACACATGGCAGATGCAAATGTACACAAATGTTTGGCTTCGCTTGAACGAAGCTATAATTATAAATCAACTTATTCCCATTGCAATGAAAAGTGTCTGGTTGTTCCATGCTTCTGTTTTTTTATGATTTGTTTACAAATCTATTAAAGATACAAGTTAAAAGGTCATAATCTTGTTAATATACTCAGCGAAATCTCTGAGAGCAGGTGGCCTTTTCAGCCACAACTTTTTCAGAAAAGTGTATAGCAGAATTGGAGATTCTAGCGTACCTCTTTTTATAAAGTTTCCTTTTTGTTCATTCTTGAACCCGATATGAACACAAGTGCATCTGGAGCCTATCATCAAGATGACACCTATTGCGTATGGAAGCGACAATGTTGCCTTGGACTCCAGGCTCCTGTTTCCTGTGGTTTGTGGTCAACTTCAAATACCACATACATATTTTACGTACATAAACTTGAGATGGATTCTTTCTGCGGAGCTCTTTGACACAAGCAGTCGACATTACTCCACTAGCAAATGAAAGCCTTTGTCACGAAAACAAAGGAGAGTGTCATACACTTCTCGGTCAAGCATCTTAATTAGGAGCGTTCGTGATTTGATATTATGGTAACGTCCCTAATTTCTTATGCCACAATCGGTCTGCATGTGCCAAAAGTTACCGACAGTGCTATCCACCAATCAAAGGGGCACCTGTTGATAAAGATACTGCTATCCACCAGTCAAAATATATGCATGTAGCAGTCAATACTTTGCTGTATGCGCACATTCCCACGCAGCGAAGGTGAAACTATCGGTTCTCGTATGTTCAATCGAATAACAACTAGTTCGAGTTAAAAAAAAAAACTAATCATATTGGACACAAGTAAAGGCGATATGCAATTTACATTGTTGGAAATTTCAGCAAAGTGAAGCATGTATCATTCTGTTAATAAAATGAATAGTTTCGCAGTTCAAGGCGCAGCTATCGTTGCCCGTATGTACAATCAAATAACAAATGCACGATTAAAATATTAGACACCAGTGATAATAACATACAACGCAGAATATTAAAACAATACTTAAATGGTTTAAACTTAGACATGATCGGGCATACATAGTCGTATTTGAAGTTTTTGAAAACCATCTAACCAAAGAAAAGATTGCGTCACAAAGATTTTGAAAGCTGATGTACAACCACCCATAACGGTAACCAGAACGGCAACTGCAACCGGAAGCAAGACAGCACTCAAAATTTTGGTTCAGAACAGTCCGGCAATGAGGGCGAGAAGACATCTACTATCGATCAGCTTATCGATAGAAAATGAAGGTCGATATTGCGCATTGGGAATTAATTTGTTTCTAACTGACCAATCATATTTTTTCTAGCGTGCGACTGGAGAGAGATCTAGCGGCTGTTTAATGGTTTGATTACCTTGAATACTTTATACAACAAATGGTCTAACATGCACAATATGAATCTTGCATGCCATACCCAGTGACGGTAACAGAAAGTTAACATTTGACCAAGTCGTGCCTCCCGTTCCCGGAGGCCGAGAAAGCTTTCCGTTGGTTGTGAACACTCCTATTTGAATACATGTATTTCAACTTTATCGTTCTTATTATCGTTACTGTTACCGGTGGTTGTGAACCAGCATTAAAAGGAGGGATTTTTAAAACGGTCAGGCGTGAGCAGGGTTATACAGGATTTATCTTTATTGGTGTCATATATTTGGGGGACATGTTCCTTGCACCAAAACAGTTAAAGAGTTCATATTTACATGGGTCTGAAAACCATTTATTTCAGAGTTACAACACAAAATTCAAAGTCATAAAAATTGATCGAAGTCACTTCCCCTTGCTTTGATGCATACAGTAAGCCTGCGTGCCATGCTCTGGGGTACTCTGTTGAAAATTCATGGTGTGTTTCGCATTTAGTCAAATCCAGTTTCGATACGTTCTCTCAAAATGTCAAAATCAGGTACAGGATCGCATAAACCAAGGACTTCAAATATCCCTAGACGAAGAAATCCATTGGATTCAAATCAGGCGATCGAGTATGCCATGCAATAGGTACCCCTCGACCAATCCATCTTTACGGAAATCAATCATACGGAACTATCATACTGAAATGAGCTGAAGCACAACTAGGAGCATGTGAATCATTTTTTATTACTGTTTTGATGCCAGAAACACGTCCCCCAAATATATGATACTAATAAAGATACACCCTTCAGAGCAAATATGGAGACGTTAGAATACCACCAACAGAAATGTGCCTCTTTCTCCTATGCTACAAGAAACCTTATGCTGAAGGGCGTTTTAATAGGGATAATAGTGCTGGGGTTTCCTAAGCTAGCGTTTGTGGATTTCTCTGGAAGGTTTACTAAATAATTGCTTCAAGATGTGAACATACTTATGACAACTGACACTTTCAGTTACCTTTTCTGTCACTTTATTACCCTTAAAATTGATTTTTTTATTGTTAATTTATTTATAATTCATCGTGACCTTGAAGCCCAAGTTCTGTCTTATGGTAACCTTGCACGTATTTCACAGTCTTTCAGTTCTACTATCTCTGTCTCGCAAACTGCATCCGACGATACACTCTCACTCAAACAGGCTTCACAAGTGGTCTCTTTCATTCAATATGTGCGTATGTATACGTTTATTTCAATTCTCAAACACATTCCAGCAGAATCCATTTCGAAACAGCGTAGTTCATCGACTGACATAAAGAGGGCCACAGAGGAGAAAAGAATTTTACCAAAATTTAAGAGAAAATATAACTATGATATGAAAAATTACAAAAAACGAAAAAAGTTAAAGGCCCAAAACAGACTTTATTGACCCATGAGAGTTGCATAATTTTAATCACCATTGATTAAATATAATTGCTTCGCTTATATTTTGCAGGGGGAAAAACCACAATCTTCCGGGTCTGATTATACCTATTTTAATTGAGGTAACTTTTGCAACACAGTGGAAACTTCATGGTTGTAAGAATACGTAACAGGCTTCTTAAATCTACAAAAGAACCTAGATATGGAAAACTTACTGCGGGACTGAATTTGCAGGTCCATTGCTGTTTAAATCATTCTGTAGACCAATGGTACTCAACCTTTTTCCCCGTGTACTCCCAAAGACAATTTTCCATTTTAGCCTGTACCTCTAGCCCCAGTGCTAGAGTTATCCTTAATTAAATTTCACATAACCATGTCTAAAATAAATTATAATATTTATAACTTATTTAATACTACATAAGGAAGGATTAAATTAAATTGTACGTACCCCACAAGAAGTGTTCGCGTACCCCCAGGTTGAACATCACTACTCTAGACAACTCAATGTTGCCCAGATGTGCAGTTAGGATGGCTGGCTTCGGTCCAAAACTAGTGAACACAAACAAAAATGTTGGTACTGCATTTTCTACATATGTATTTGGATTTGATAAAACTGTGATGCTCAGTAATATTTATCTATAACAGACACAACATTTAATGGCTGCTGGTAGCTGACCACTACTATCTTTTTCCTGGTGTGCAAATGCATTTTATGGGCACTAAATCATATTTATATTACCGGCTTTACAGCGAATTTGACAGCTGTACAGCTTAGCAAGACCTGACAAGTCCCTGATAGGAATTTATGTTGAGCAGCTCCTCCGTTCACCCGCCATTAAATTTTGTGTCAGGCATAAACATTGTTAGACTAGCGTAACTACTTATTGTAAATACTTACTTACTTGTATAAAGCCATAGAAAATAAGGCACAGAGTGGAAGTAAAATAACGAGGCAAATCCAAGGATTCTACAGAGTATTACTAACTTACGCACTTTCATTGGCGACAGGCGGTCTTTTTGTTTCGAGATTTATGATACATGTTCCTTGTTAGATATTTTCTGCACAAGGGGCTCGTTTGCCAACGCTTAAATCCAAATCATAAAATACTTCCATTTGAAAGGTTGTGTTCGAATACACAGATGTTTGTTTACCAACAGGTCTAATTTCGCTACCATCTTTTGACTCCAAATGTCGCTGAGGATAACACATGGATGATGTATCAAATTAATAAAGGTTTAAACGACGTTTAAAGATAAAAAATAAATTAAAAATTTGGGATAAAAGCTTCATCAATCCGCAAAGACACGTTTTTCGCAGCGGAAGTGACTAATTTGCAAGAAAACAAATGCTGGCATGTATGTTCAGAGCAACTACTTATAAAATGGAGAAGGACATGCTCTCCCTCATGCGCAGTTCATCTGTCTTTACTAGTTTACTTTCATTGCCAAGGGATCTCCAACATTATTTATACTGCAGAAAAATGGTAATTCAAGTACACCACATCATATGGGAACATGCTTCCAAGATTAAGGTTAGAAACCTAAGAGTAGTAACTATGCAATAACTGCCAATCAACGGCTTCCTGACAAATTACACCTTCCGGTTGATAATTCACCCTTCCGGTCAGTGTTGCTAACACAAATTCAGTTGCGGTTTCAATGTTAAATTTCGCAATTAAACATATCTCCACACATAATTTCTTTGACCAAACTAATCCATACAGTAACAATCGTACGATTTGTGTGCATAGAAACCATAACAATTGCGGCAGATATGAAACTATTTGGGGAATTTTCACTTGAAGAAGCAAATGAGATAATAGAAAATTCTAATCCACAAAACACCAACAGAAACAGCCAAACTGTGTGGAGACATGAAACCGTTAAAACCAAGAGTTCATTTTGCAAGCTCCAAAGATACTTAACAGTAAAGATATGATAGTTATAAATTCATTAAAGTTCAGAAGACCTTGCTTGGCAAAAATACAACAAGGTTATTTAATATATTCCATAAATAGTCCGTTTTTAAAGCTTTATTAGGTTCTGCTGTTGTTTTATTCGCTAAAATAGTCAAACCAAAATTAACTTGCAGTCGCTCGTGACTTTTTTGGAACAAAACTTCTTAGATTACTTATGATAAAAGCTTCAGAACATTGTTTTATTTTCAAAGAGAACCCCAAGTTTATCAATTATATTAGAACTCAAGTTTTAATCACAGCGTGCGAATTATTTGCACAGAAAAACTGCCTGGTTATTTCAGTTCTACTCAATACGTAAACGTTTAGAAAATTAACTGTTTTTATTATGTAATATGTATAATTTGTGTTTGGTAAGGTGAAAAGCATGATCAATAGTTGTTAATGGAAAAGTGCAGATATTTGAATAGATGTCCGTATATGACAAATGATAAGCATATTGTTGTAGCAGAATTTAGGCACCCAGGAGATATGTAGCTGATAATGGTTCTAGGAGGCTGCCGATGAGAGAAATGGAATTCAGAGCACAGTGGCTGAATATGACGTATCAATGTACAGCACGAAGCGAGCATTACTATAGTAAGTATTGTTGATATAAGCATTATGTTAGGCGTATAAGTGCAAATATTTGTACTGGTAAATGAGGAAATGGTCAGAGTAATGAGCAATGCATCAATATTTGCTTCATTCAAGGACTTATAATTTTACTTATTTAGGAGTAGTATGCTTTTACTGTCATTAACTCAGGAGTATGATCATAATTGGTCGTCTCCTTAGCGCGTTGCTGCTTACCAAGCGGGGACCCAGGTTCGATTCCCGGTACCAGACAGGATATTCTCCCTCTGGGAGACCTGGTCGGGGTGCACTCAGCCTCGTTAGGTCCCTGAAGAGCCAATTGAGAAGCTACTTGTTTGAGCATTAGCTGCCCCTGTCGAGAAGTTCGCATAACCAGTTGGGAGGGACCGGGGCGCTGACCACGTCCCATCTCAGCACCGCAACCCACCCATGGCGCCTGTGGTGGGCAGTAGGCCTTGGCTCGGATGGGCTATTGTGCAATGGGGTTACGGGTTATGATCACAATTGCTTTGTTTTATATGGAAATATAATGTATTAGTGGTGCTCTTTCGCGTAATATTTATTGTCCAGGGAAAGAAAGGATAAGTTGCTTTTGAAGCAGGGTGTAAACCGTCGGAGCGGGAGGAAAAACAATAATTCTATCTCAAGTTCACTTATAGCAACCACAAGGTCATAGCTAAACTCCTGAGTCAAAAACAGTAGGTTGGTTAGCATGCGTGGCTCAGAAAACATGACGCAGAGCGTAGAAGCAAATGCTGTAACGTGATAACAAATGCTGTATATGAACTGAGTTCGAATGCTTTCTTCTAGGTTAGGCATGTCAAACATCACTCCCAGGGTGTGAAGAGAGGAGTCCACCCCTTCTTAACTGCAGTTGCACGCGCTGGTAGAACCGGTTTTCGCTTTGTTTTTCTCGTTCTCCGATTTGAAGGGAGGGAAAATAGGGGAATATTTTCACACCTGGCGAGTGCTGTTTGACACGCCTGTTCTAGGTCAATGACCTCATAATATCTAGACCAGTGTAACAGCAAACCGGTTAGTCTGTCTCACAAGCGTTATTCAAGTCGCGACGCAGTTACGACCATGCAAAAAACATCAAGCAGTAAATTATGTTATAGTTTTGTGGGAAAACTGTTAGACGAAGGGAAAACTAACACTCCGAAGTAGATATATAATAAGAAACCATTTATCAAGATACGATCTACACTTTACTCGTAGCACCAAGAATTTAATCTGCACAAATATGAACTGCATCCCGCAATAAAGAAATAGTAGCATAATTAATAATAATAGTAATATTAACAATAATAACATATCAGTAATAATGTCACAAAACTTAAAAACTTGAAAAAGCCCATTGATTGCCCACGATACCCTCGTGAACGCCAGTCCGTTAGCCTGGGTCTAACACTACCCTCAATTTTAGGGAGCGACCCAGTAGCTGTAAATGCTGTGCTGAGGTTTATTTCCAATGTTGGCTTTGGTAGGCAGGTTTGTTTTTTTATGTAGCTTTTTAGCGTATTAGGATGTTTTATATTTTTAAGGTTTTTTAAAACGATTTTCCATTTTAACGTTGAGTTTTTAAGTTTAAGTTTTAACTATTATTAGTTTTTAGCTGTTTTACCTTCCACTTTTTAGCTTTTCAGCGTGAGGCGCCTCAGGTTTTAGGTTTCGCTGTGTTTAACTTTTGACTTCGGGCCCTAGTTAACCTAGTTGTCAACGGGCCCTTAAACCCTACACTCACTCAGTCAATCACTCACTCACTGACTCACTCACTCGAAAAAGCCCAGACTGTTAGTGCTACAAGTTTTCAATAAATAATGGGTTTGTTCATTAACATGGGCGTCAGCAGACCTTTTTTCAGGGGAGGGGGCGCATGTTGGAAATTTGCAATCATACAGTATTAGTGCATTACTCCGCTGCCAAAGGTTATAATATTTATTGCAGAAAACCGTATTAATTAAAATAAAAATTCCTCTTTGCATCAAAATTAAATCAGTAATGGTCTACACATTAAATTCATTCAGTTCCAGGGGGAGGGGCACGAACCCCCCACCCCCCGTTAATGTTTTGGAAAGTTACAACTATGAGCTATACCATATTGCTCAGCAACCCTTGTAGCACTCACTTTTCTCAATCAATATAATACCTTTTGTTCATTATCCATATTCCTTCGTAATAAGACATTCATTTCATACTAGCCACTCAAATTAAGATTTTCATTTACTCATTGTCTTGCACTTTTCACCTAGAACTCATCTTTGCTCGTGGGTTAAATTAATTGTATGCAGGAATTTGTTTCAAACCAATAAGAGACTGACTTATCAAACAGCTGTTCTGGACACAAGAATAGTCATAAGTAGACTTCGCTCCTGGTTGCATGTGGTCGGCATTTCAGTTATGTTTGCAGGGAGGTTTTGTGATGTAGCACATGTTGGATAGGGCCGGTACAATCGCGTCGCCTTACAAACAGGTTACTATAGCAATATTCATCCTCACTTTCCCTACCTCCTCTATCAACAAATATGAAGTGCTAACGAGCACAGTAAAGAGTGCTGAGTAACTTGTTTGAAACCCGGACCGCAGCCTAATGATGAGTTTGTGCTAATTTTGGTAAGGAAAAACAACATTGGAAACTACATACATCGGGAGATTTCCAATCCATTCATTCTTGTGTAAAATCAGATTCAATGTCAAAAAATAAAAGGTAAAGCAATACTTAACTACAGTTGGATCGATTATGGCCCATTAATGTCCTACTTTTCCACGTCGCCATGACAATTATCCAGATAGTTTGATGTCAGGACATTACGTAATTAGCAGCTGAACCTGCTACTGGTAAAGCAAATAATTGCAGACAATAATGAACCAATCTTTGACCACGAAGAAACATGAGTCTTTTTTCTGCTAATGGTCAATTGTATGAAAAAAAATATCACACTACAGACTCCGAAGTTTTATGATTTCTTAATTTGAAATGTATTTTAAGAACACATTCTAGTTTCTGAGGTCAAAAAGGCGATTTTTCTTTTCACTACTGAAATTTCCATTATTTTCAGCGTCAATTGATATGTAATAGAGGGTTGTACATTGTACAGTTCATTAAAATCGCATTTAAATGCTGCATCTATCCTTATCTGGTTTTTTATTTCTTATTTCTTGTTTTTTTTAATTTTTCCGTAATTTGCTACACGTAGGCCCATTTTCTCCAAAACTATTGCATCCAGGAAGGTCAAATTTTAAAACGAGTGCAGCAGTTATGGCAAATATAAACAGTAATTTTAAAATTAAAATTTTGAAAAACTAATCCACTTATTTTTTCAGAATTACTGTTTAAACTCATTAGAACAGACGGTTCTCAAATAAATGCACCTAAGTAAAGTTTACCATACTAAAATTATTTTAATTTGTATTAATCTACATGTATGCCATATGTTTTTCTTTGTATCTACAAATATATTTTCAGATATATTTTATCCTAAGTACTGTACAATGTGTAGTGCAAAAATTAAGGTTATAGCTGTAATGATTTAGGTTATGTTTACATTACAATATTGACATGCATGTGATGTGTAGATAAGTCTGTTTAACTACACTTAAATAAAATATCGTACTATAAACTGAGGCTTTATAATTTCTCAACATGTTCAAACAGGATTGGCACGCTTCGAGCATACGTCAGTTTTCCATTTCTCACCAACATGCAGCGCTTCACGTAGACTTGGACACCATGCTTTTTACAAGGATATATTAGGTGTGTAGTATTCTAAAAGAACGATATTTGTGTTCTCAAACATATCCCACTGTACTGTACTTAAAAATAAGTAATATGTGAAGTAAAGACTGTGTTTTGCGTGAGTAACATTTTTTTAGGGTTTCTTACATGGTGGCTGTAGAAATTTACCAGTTATTTTGAAATGTTAGTTTAATTAATATTTGTTATTTTGTTATAAAATGTATTAACTCTTGCCGTTTAAGTCAGGTTGTAAACCAAGGACAGCTATTTCATTTTTAAGAAATAACTGGGGTGCCTCTATGTTCATAAATTCATCACAGGACACACAAGGTCACTCATTTCTTTGCCAGGACACACAATTTAATCCAAGGAGGAACTTTCAGGTAAGGAAGTACAGAATTTCTAGGATAGAACAATCTTACACGAGAGTAGCAATTTTATGCTATGTTTTTATTAATTTTTCTTCTTCTAAAAAGAGGAGAAGGCGCACGCTACGGCCTCACGGCCTGCTCATACTCGTTTTTCCCTTTGTTTCTTTAGTTTAATGGCGTCCTTGGATATTGCTAATATTTATTTAGTAACCTCTTTCTTAATGAGTTAAATACTGAACGAACTTTGGACGCTCTAAACATAAGAAGTTTACATGTTTCAATCTTGCGGCATTTACGCTCAAATGTTGGCGGCTCTTCACGAGGAATTTCGTGAATTACCATAGCGACGAAGCGGAACCGTGCACTAATCAGAGAAGATAAGCATGGTATGTCGAAATGTTTGTTGTGGTAGCTATTACATATAACCAAACCGGTAGCTGTAGAAAAATGTGATAAAATTTAAACAAAAACATCCACTTACTTTGGACTCATGCACTTTTCCTCTGTAGAATGTTTTCTGTTACAGGAAAGTGAAGGCGAAATGACAACAAATATAGCTATTTTCCCGCTATTGACCATGCGCAATGTGCACTGCCAAACTAAATGAAAAGTGAAATCGGCTGAATTGGGGATGTTTAGATTTGTTCTTCTTGTTCCCATCCTACTCATATAAACGTAAAGTGTAACGATGACACTGCATTTTACCTAAACCTCTGCCTATCCATGCAACCTTTAATTTGCAAGCTGTTGATTCGTTTTTACTTTAACCCATATTGGAACTTCAGCTTCAATAATGCGTTGTAACGTAAGGAACAGTTTGGTGGAATGTAGTATTTGGCGCCAGGAATTATTATTGTAATATAAAATTATGATACAAAAATGATGGTACTACTATATTTCAATATACCTAATTTATGCCAGTGTCGGTTAATATTATAGAGGTGCCTAAGTTAGTGCTTAGTACGCTTAATCATGTTAAATCTAATGTTACTGAAGGATATGATATATTTGCAGTAAACATGAAGTAAATAAGTAGCTGTGGTGAGCACCACCAATAAAAACTTTACCTCTCTGTTATTTTATTTTCTTTATAGGGGTTTTGAATATTTATAACCACTTTGGAACTGGGATCAATGTATATAAATGGTTCATTTCAAAATAAAATATACCTACTAAACTCATAATCGCATTAAAATTGCCACAATGGTTCTAGTTCACGCATAAACACTGTCTTTTTTCCAGTATTGACTGAGTATGTGTTCTAGTTTTAGTATACATTTGTAAATTCCACAAGCGTTTGAGGAATTATGTATCTAGCAGTATTTCTGAACAAAAAAGTATTTGTAATTATATTTAATGAACATATGCAGGTTAATGTATTTTTGTATGCAAAATACTTTGTATGTAACCAAAGAAAAGTGTTATGTAAAACGTGCTAAAGAACAATTAAAATATAGCTAAATATTTGTTTACTTTGCCCTTTATTTTCTTTTAATTGTTAAAGTATGTCATTTTCAGCCTATTTTCTCTCTCTAAGCCTTCAAATGACATAAAAGCGGAAATAATTATTTGCAGCCTGTTTACTACTGTGCCAATCTTGGTAGGTAATGTTATATACTTGTATTTGTTTCATAATATGTGGATGGTCCTGCTACAAGCTTGATTATTATGTTTCAGTCGTGCCATGATCGTTGTTCCTTTACAATCAACAGCAGAAAAATCCACTCTAAACATAAATCATGATTATGATTAATTCATTATAATCAGGAATCACAACATCGATATTGAAATGTAGCATTTGATTTCGAGATTTCATTGAAAATACAAGTCCCTGTATAAAAAATAACTTTTAGAGGAAAAACACTTCCTGTGTGAGTGAACAACATAACTACAAAACCGGGCAAAAACAGCAAATTCAGTATTTAAATTTAGCGTTTTCCAAGTACACGACATGAAGAAAATATTTTACATGGAAACATTTTATTTTTTATTTCTCAAAATGACCCTAATGACTTTAAGTAAAATACCACATATTTAAGATATTTGCATAGAGAATAAAATACATCGTTTGAAGTTTCCGAAATTGCGTTTGAAATATTCCATTTTGAATGAGTTTTGTATAATTTTTAAGTTGTAATTTTACAACAAAAATATAGATCACATAAAGCACATATCTAATTTATGTAAAATAAAATTCTTGTGGCATTAGCCATTTCCGAGGTACTTTGTGTTGTTGGTTTGAATGTTTAAATACTTAGGGTTTTCTTCAACTGGTATTCATTTTTTTCGTGGTCATTGCACGAACACAACAATCAACAATGCATTACAAAGCTCCTCTTTGATATATATTGAAAGTTTACAGCTGAAACAAGTATTTACGTTTCCTTTGTATGTTCTTAGAGTGAAATGTTGAAATTTTCGTGGTGAAATGAGTTAGTTTGTATGTGCTAAGAAGTTTTTTAGTTATATTTTTAAGGCAGGGACTCAATTGCTTACATTTTTGATTGCTTATTGCGCCCGGTTCTAGCTCAGTTGTGCTAGCATAAAAATCTTCTCCAGATGTTGCGACGGAGAAGCTCTACTCCTTCATATGTAGTATTAAACAATCCTGGTCGACCTTTTTTATCTTATTTATTCTGTTTTATCATTATTTGAAGTGCGCTGGATAATTACAACTTATGTTTCTCTTTTAGACTTCCTGTACATTACATTCCTTTTTTATCATTTACCAAGCGTTGCTATTTATTTCACCAAACATAAAACGATCGGCTTCCAAAGCCCCTCTATTATTCACTTTCTTTTGAGGGCTTAGAAAGAAACAATCTCACATCATATCAAGCTATAATACTTTATATATCTGCAACATGTAAGGAGAAAATTATTAAGTGCACCATTCTCTTTTTTGTTACTCAAAATTGAAATTAGATTTGAAAATGTGAATACGCTTTTGTATGCAACGAAGAGTGAGAGGAGAAATTACTGTGAATGAAACACAATCTTTAGTTCGAAGAGTTCCACAAAAAATATATGTTGCATAGTAATTGTTACATAGAAAATCATGATTATGCAGCAGCGACTATAAAGCTTGGGATTTACCAGGGCTTAATGATTTCAAGAAACTTTACAGCATAAAAAATGCAAACAATGATGTTGAAGAAATGCAAGCCACAAGTTGTCTGGAGGCCCAGGTGCAATCACGAACGAAGGTTGCAGAGTAAAAAGGGTGGATATTGTTCTAGTGGATAAACTTTCCAAGAACACACACCCAAGTAATGCCGCTGTATCTGTCCCTCTATCACAGCCTCCAATCAAATTCTCAGAAATAAAGCAACGAAAGGAAACCGGTATCTGTTCCTGGCATCGAACTTAGAGACATTGCATTGTAAAACCTTATACGTCTAGTCAGTCAATCTGGTAGCAACGCGATGTTTCTGTTTTATTAATTCTAATCATGGCATAAAAAATCTACAAATAAGACCAAATTAATGGCATTTAAGAATTAGAGCTACGTTAAAGATAGGTAATAAAATCCTAGAACAAGTTAATACGTCTAAATATCTGGGTTGTTCAGTAGCTTCCAAAATAAAGATAAATAGATGAAAAATTAAATAAATGCCTAATTTTTGTAGAAAATATGAAGAGCGTTAGGATAAACGGTGAGAAAGGAAATCTTACTAAAGTTTTATAAAATGATGGCACTGTATATTTTGTTATTGAACTGTAAATCAGACTGTGTCTTAAAAAAATAGGACGAGGACGAGGACGAGGAGGAGAAAAGGCAAGGAAAACGAAGTTTCTTAGCAATCTGCACCATCTCTACTGTGTAAAAAATGTGAATATATTAGAAACGAGGTGAAAAAAGGAATATAAAGAATTGAAAGATCACGTATGACTATGACAATGTTCGGAGGGGGGGGGGTGCAGGACTTAGCACCTCGACCTATGGAAGATCTTTTGTTCCTATGGCCCTAACGGGGCGCCGCCCCAGTGAGGAAGGGGTGAGGTCAGATGATACTAAGGGCGGTCAGACCACCCATAATGGAGGAAAATGTCACAGCTGGCATGCTCTGATAATATATTTACAATGAGGCAATACCTTCATCGGCCCTGCTTTAAACTGCAATGTAAACAAAGAGCAAACTTGTATTCCTCAGCGGGTCTCTGCGATTGGCAGACATGACGGGGCTTCACATATGTGTCTGCGAACTGGCATCACCACGTGGGTAACTGCTGTAGTGCTTGGGAGCACTGCCTCTATAGAAGGAAGGAGCCTATATATTCTACACTGGACAGGGTAGAGTGAGACTGAAAAATTCAATGTCACCACTGGGATTTAAACTACGGATCTACCGGTTACCGTCCGACTGCTCTTCCGGTAAGGGTAGATCCGCGATTCAATTCCGGATCATGGCATTGCATTTTTTAGTCTCTCTCTGTCATTTCCAATCCTGTTCTACACACGGCTATTGTGTGTAAAAATATTAATTACATATTCTACACTCTTACGTAACATAAATAATGACACATACAATATATCATGCAGTGCACGTTTAAATGACTGAATCCGCAAATAAAACATAGTTGGTAGTTATGAACTAGTAATTGTTTAACGCAATGTTAAATAAGCAAAATAAGCTGTTGAGTCGCTTTGCCCGAAGCCTGGAAGCAATCATTATTATGCTAATATGGCACATTTTACGTTACCTGAAACTGTAAAAACAAAAAAATATGAACATACGCCATGTGGTGGAAGAAGAGGAAGCGTTTTGAATCCCTGTAAGACAGAAGAAGAAGAAGAAGAAGAAGAAGAAGAAGAAGAAGAAGAAGAAGAAGAAGAAGAAGAAGAAGAAGAAGAAGATACTATCAGTCACTTGTATTTCCACATACCTTCGACCATTAGGACATCAAAACGCTGAATAATTTAAAGGAAAGAACGTGAAATAAATTAAAAAGGAAGATGATATTTTACCCCATTGCAATATCTGTCCTTAGCTCGTGGCCATTAATGGTAATATAACACCTTGCAAGTGGTTTTACTTAGCCAGTTATGTTACAAATTACAGTAATGCTCATAACCCTCACTCTGAATATCAAATGAGGTGTGAGTTAATTGGAGAAGGCCGTGAGGTCGCAAGATATCGTATTTCTGTAACTCGCGCTTGGAAATTTTATGAGGTGGGCATTAGCTGCCCGTATTATATCCCGGATAGGGAAGTCAAGGACATACTTCAACGAGATTCATTTGTTTAAATCAGGACTCAGATGTCATCGTTCAATTATAAGATTGTCCCTTCTTTTTTCTTCCCTTTCTTTTATTTTCATGGAGGTGGGAAGCAAACACTTCCACCAAGTGCTTCTATTACCCATGCTTGTATTCTTCCGCTATTCTTATTACAACTTCTAGATTTAAATAGCCTGTTTAGGGTATCATCTAACATTACGTCAAGGTTCGGTTGCATAAATATCGTTGACTGCAGGTCAGACTTAATCTAAGGTCAGAACATGAGATGAGACCAGTGGCAACGTCGTAAAATAGCTCAAAATCATTTGTTTTTCAGTTTCGAACACATTCGACAGGTTGCGGTACGATAGGAAGATGGCGCAAAACAAGAAGCTAAAGAAGTCGCCATTTTTTTTCACCCGCTGGGGATTTTCAATCGAGGTTAATTGTGTGTTTACCTTCTTAATAGCATTTATTTTA
The DNA here is from genome assembly GCA_030765045.1 of Tenodera sinensis. NCBI lineage: Eukaryota > Metazoa > Arthropoda > Insecta > Mantodea > Mantidae > Tenodera > Tenodera sinensis. The sequence goes on from CM060965.1 coordinate 42,885,536, forward strand.
TATTTTACAAATTATTGGATCAAAGAACATTTAATCCAACACATATTTCTTAAATTGGAAGAACACAACTGCAAATTTATTTCACTTCTTTATGTTTGTAGAAGCAAGCCTCAAAACACAGTAACTTCACATTTTACCATTTGTGAAAAATCTTCTAGGTTAGGAGTAATCAGTTTTTGTTTCTCCTGAAAAATTGTGTTTTTAGGACAAAATACAATATGACAGAATGCCTCTGTTATCCAAATAACTACAAAAAATGCATTGCGTACCAGTATTTTATTTAAAACTCAAGCTGTGTGTCTCAAATTGAGAGAGTTACGAACAAGGAGCAGCCCTCGTCTAGCTTTCCCAAGAATTTGCGCGTGCAGAAAGGAAATGGGGCTGAGCTGAGGTCAGCTAAACAGGATTATCATTCTACTCGAGAGAACTACACGCGCTAAAGTGAAGTACTTTACAATCGTGACTCTTTAAAAGGTGCGTGTAGTGTTCCCTGCCTCCGTGTTTTCATTCTGTCTTTCGCCCTTCTAAAATGGAAGCTAATTCAGCAGGGGAGCAGCTGAGGGTGCTTCTTGGTGTAACTTGATGAGCCTCTTTGTCTTACACACACACCAACCAACTAACTGGAATGGCTGCATTTCCGGAACATTCCTTGCCAACCGTTCCCACCAATTTAAACGTCGATATGGGAACAACTGCTTATACTTGCCTAACTCCTCGAACAGCTTCTCTGATCCAAAGACTAAATAGTGAAAAAATCTGACGTGCTACATTTACATGATTTGTCTATCTATTCTTCAATTAACCATTGTTATAAACGGGCTCTGTATTTTAATGGATGTTTCTGCATAAAAGGTAAACAGTAAGAGACAGGCAAAAAATTACTAAATAAAAAATATGGATTTGTTAAAACAATTTATGCCAAATACTTCGTTTTAGCTTTGATTGAACCATTTCCAAAATATGCTTTATTATTTCTATGAATTTGCCAATACTTATTCTTCTTTCAAATATGAATATGTTATTTGTTTATCTCTTGGACTTGCATAGAGAACGGAATTTCAAATGCATCGCATAGCAACCAGTTCTTAAAACATTTTACTATCGCTTAAAGCTTACTGTATTGCCATATTCTCCTTGCACCTACAAGAAAATTAGCAATAAGATAATTTCTGAAAATGCTTCTGTGGATTAAAGAAATAAGCATTTGCATGAATAGTGTGTATAAAGCCTGTTTCCCACTTTTTTGACCACACTTTTTGAATCCAATGGAACTGCATACAAAAGAAACAGTGTCTGTCACACTATGATTCATTTTGTTCCAATACAAATGACAGTTCACGTAGCAAGCGTGAGAATAAACATGGCGGACGCAAATATTAATTTAGCGATTGCTATATTAAGTATAGGTTTGGGATATGTTCCACGGGTTTCAATAGGAAGGAAAGATGTATTAGAAGTAAAAGACGTTGATGGACACGGTTGTGGTTACAAGGAAGAGAACAGGACCCGGGCCGAGGTATATTGGGTCGGCTACAGAATGAATTGAGGTTAGAGGACCCGGAAAACTATCGCAATTTTCTACGAAGATTTATTTCTAAACGTTTACATCGTGTCGAAGACAAAATTACACACCAGGACACAAATATGAGACAAATGTGAAAGAGATAAGGAACAATTGTAATGGTTTTAATCTTATGGATATAAGTGAGATTTGAACTCATTTCATAACATAACATTTAAACACACTGTTAACTGAGTTTCTTATTATTTGTGAAACATATGCAGTTATGTGATAACTAAAAACCTAAACCCCGGCGCAACAGCCCACCAAGGGCCAAGGCCTACCGCCCAGCCGCTGCGTTCCCCACCTCTGCCCACTACAGGCGTCATTGGTGAGGTGCAGTACTGGAGGGTGGGACGTGGTCAGCGCCCCGAGCCCTTCTTCTATACCTGGGGCCGCTACTTCTCCATCAAGTAGCTCCTCAATTGGTCCCCCCGGGACCTAACGAGGCTGAGTGCACCCCGTGCCAGACCTCCCAGAGCGGATAAAATCCCCATGCTGTTACCGAGGATCGAACCCGGGTCCTCCGCGCCAGAGGCAAGCGCGCTAACAACTGCGCTACGGAGGCGATCTATGTGATAACCACCTCACTAATATATGTTAATGGTAACGAAAAATCGTTATTTGTAGGGTGTCTCTAAACTGAACTATACTAAAAGTCTGTATCGCAATATGTTACACGACGATCACTTGGTGGATCTTCTAAGGCTATATATTGTTAAACTTCTTAAAAATAAGCAGTACCAAAGAAGTCACTAATGAACCGATGTTTATCGCATAACATTTGAAAGTGCTTTCGTAAATCAAACGCAAGGTACATATAATCAAACCGCCACTGCAACACAATGCACGGCTAGGGGTTAAAGAGTGGCAAAGTCCGAGTATGTTGGAAGAAGGTAAACCCAACTTTCCCTCTTTCGCAGACGTTGGACATCGCTGCTGTAGAGTATCTCCTTAAATACAGCTTAGAGCTAAAGACCTATTGTGTTGGAAATTAAAATCTCTTATTGCCTCTTAAAAAGAGTCTTTACACGCCATTAGGGAAACAAGATAAAGACGATAAAGGAAAATGAGGGTTTTGGTAGACTTCGAGCCCACGTCATGTTGTAGCAGCCACATAATAACAGCGTGTTGGTTAAATGTGAGGAAGATAAATGAACATAAACCACAAATATTGACATTTATTCCATTTTAACGAGTGGCGTGTTTGATGGTCAGCGCCCTTTCTAACAGAGAGGTTTCCGGGTTCATCCACCCGTTGATAGAGCGAGCGAGCGAGCGAGCGAGCGAGGGAGCGGATGTTGTGGACACAGACACCTGATGTGCAAGGACATGGCTTTACTGTGTTACCAATGTCGAGCTTCCTTCCTTCCAGGATTTCCTTCAGCCTACATACCGTTACGCTACCTCAAGACGCGGTAACAAGTCCCGTTCAAGTCCTTCACGTCCTCAATATGGACTTAAATACAAAACAAGCTCATTTTAGACATTCAAGGGTAAAATAAGTATTTTTAGTGGTAGACGATGTTGATTAAAAGGAGAAAATTATGCCACTGGGATGTAAAATTACAACTAATATGGCGTAAATATACAGAACATTAAACTCAGTTCAAGCTCGTATTGACGCAAAGAAAATTTTTACCTAAAAATCCGAGCCCTAATTATAACTACGGTCTGAACCTTCATAAAGCTATCACCAAATGAAGTGGTCGCAAGTTACCTGCCACATGGACAGAGCGTGACGTAATTGTGCGGATACAGTGACAGCACGAAACACACTGCCTACAGTGAATGTGTTAATTAGTTCGAAAAGTAAGATGCCTCCTCTGTGTTGTGATCAATTCCATTTAAACTTGTTCCCAAAACATTGGTTCATCCGCTCACAGTTCTATATCTATAATCTACTAGGTTTAATTTTTTTAAATCTTGAATAGGAGCATGAATAGGCTTAGAAATTAATTTACTCTCCTTCAATCCCTTCATCTTTTTCTTCTTCTTGTTCTTCATTTTCTTCCTCCAATGGCACTACAGCCTAATCATCTCTATCCAGAGCTGTCTGTGCCAATTTTTGCATTTTAGGAGCTGGTAACTGTCCTCTTTGATTGAATCCATCCACCTTTTCCTAGGTTTACCTATCGGTCGCTTTCCAAACATCACTCCTGTCATCACTTTTTTAGGTATGTCCTTCATCTATTCTTTGTACCTGCCCTGCCTAGTGTAGTCTTTTTAATTTGGCCATAGTGGGCAGCTCTGGCACTTCGAAGAGGTCACGTATTTCCTTGTTTTATCTCCTAATGACCAAGTTGTCGACGGGCCCTTAAACCCAACACACTCACTCACTCACTTGTTTTATCTCATTATCCATATTGCATTCTCATTTAGAGATTCATAAATTCTTCTTAAGATCTTTCTTTCAAATGTGTTAATCATGTTTTCGGCCGCCTTCGTCATGGTCCAAATTTCACATCCGTAAATATCTATGGGTCGTGTGCATGTTTTATATAATCGCATTTTTGTTTTTCTATGTATAAATTTACATTTTGGAATTGATAAAAGACGTTCATTCCCTTAGTATCTTCTAATAAAAATATATTCTCCACGGAAGTTGGTATAAAATATTTTTTAATTCAAGTAATCACTTCATCATGTGACAGACTGACCCCTCCCGCTTCCTAAAGTGCAAACCTCGCAACTTTTCGTTTCCTGTATCAAGGTTCGGACCCTGATTATAACATTCCATTGTTGTATCTCCGCCGGCTTTGTTTAAGTAGCAATGTAAACAGCACATGTCTAAGTAACACTTCATTGTTTGATCGAACCGCACAACTTCCAGTCAGCAGGCGCACGTAAAAATATAGTCCGTTAACTAACATGCAAAATAGCGTTAAATTTAAAAGAAATGCACGAATTATTTACAAAAAAACTGTTTAATAAGCTTCTAGCAAGAATAAACGTAGTCTTCTCTTTACGTTAGGCGTAGTCGCCTGTTTTATACGTGAATTGCGAGCAATTCATCTTTCCATCTCTTTTTTGGTCGTCCCAGACTTCCTCCTTCAGGAATTTTGTCTCTTGCTATTTTCACTAATCGTTCATGTGCATTCCATTCCTCCTCCCTGCTTTCTACCCATTTAGTCACCAGTTGGATCTTACATATCTCTCTGATTTCTTCATTTCTTACTTTATCGTACATTGTCTTTCCAGCTATCTGCCTTAGCAGTTTCATTTTCGTTGTTTCCATCATTTGTCGTGTTCTTGTGGCCTCTGCTCTTGTTTCTAATGCATAAGTTATTACTGGTCGGAGTATTGCATTGATTTTTATGTCTTTTCTCATATATTTCTTTTTCTCATACTAGATCATTAATACATCCAAATATTTTTGTTGCTTTTACAAGTTGATTGTTAATTTCTTGGGCTAGATTTCCTCCACACCCTGGTAATTTAAAAACATCGCCTGTTCCATAATCTTGTTTTCAATTTCTAATTTACATCTCAGTGGTACTTTACTAACTGTTAAAGTTAACGTGGAGATTTTCATGTTGAACTTTTTACATGTACAAATCTTTACAGGTTATCCTCCGTTTCTGCCACAAGTACATAATTTGTATAACATATCATACTAATATTTTTGTCTGCCATACTGTATCTCAATTCTCATCTCATTTCTTTAATTATTGCATCCGCTGAATAGGAATGCACTTAAACAATCGCTTGTAGTTAGTACATTATATTATATATTTTAGTTTCAATTACTGCTGTGGAAAATTTAGCGATACAATTCTCAGAGAGGGAATGCAAACTGCTACAGCTCCAATAGATGGCATGAAGTGTTTCCTGATGTTTAGATGCACTGTCGATATAATCTTGTTTTGCGGAAGAAAGGTATTTATTGCTCTCCGTAGGTAATCCAGGTGCTGTTTTTTAGAGGTTAGGAAGTAAAATCAATTAAGTTTCTTTTGTTTATAAACAACAGCGATAACAATAATGAGATAATATTACATGATTTTGCACATTTTTTAATGCAATGTTTGTTTGACAAATGTTTCATTTCTGAACACAGAGTTGCATGTGTTTGGATAATTACAAACATTGAAACAATTGAAACTCCCAACTACGAGGTTTCTCTTCATTTACCTATACAAAGAAGAAAGAAATCGTCTAGCAAGGTAGAGCAACTCCAACATTAGAAGACTTGAAAATAAAAACCAAAACTTCTGTGCGAAATTTAAGTAAAACAGACTTACAGGTTGCAAATGTAGCACTTAGTTATTTTGTTAGTCATGTCTACAAGCCCCAACATGATTTCTTCCATACCATAGATCGTCACCACACTTCAGTGCATTATTTCTGGTGAATTCTTCTCGTGAACCTGTACCTCAACAGCGACGTCGTTTTCCTTTTCGCAACCTAACATGACCAATTAACCGTTCAAAGTTACATAGTTGCAAGGGAAGGAGTGACTCCTACAGCCCCCAGTTGCAGATATCTGTAAGGTAGAAGGCACGATAAAGAAGGTGAATGAAGCCAAACAGAGTTCCTCAGCAAGGGGATGTGCGACTATCTGGTGACGGGAAGTGTTGACAGGTTTCCAGGAATATTGCGTGAAGGAAGCAACAAAACGGTTGTGCCATTTTATCTTAAACTAGCAACGTAAACATGATGCTGACGTTATTGTGGAAAACCACCAACTGGTTTTATCTGTGCTTCTAGACCTTTTTGGTAATGTTTCTAATGGAGTGTAGCGTAACTCACCTGAGAGTATAATTATCATAAGTAGGGCTCGGATTTTTGGAAAATATTTATCTTTTAGGTGCTAAAAATGTCAAAATGTGTGTTAAAAAGTAACAAATTTGTGCTAAAACAATAAAATTGTTGGCCAAATTATTATAAACGTACGTGGTGCTCAGACACTATTCCTGGAAGGCATCAGTATACGACAACAAGATTCCTTAGATTTTCCAGGTTCAAAGATTGACTATTGCCAGGAAGAATTGTCTTGAATTTCGAAGATGATCGTTCCACATGACAAGAAGTAAGTCTAGCATAATTTTTATAACATGGAATGCCACTCACATTCGCCTCAATAATTTCTTCATGTTGCCCATTATGAAATTTTACAGACTATCTTTAATCCTCTATTATTTTCAAACACTTACTTGCATTTTCTTTTTAAGTTTTGTGCTGCAGAATCAAAAAGAACCTTGAGATGTTTTTTCTACATCCTGTACTACTTGAACTGCTTCTCCCAAAGACATTCGTACTGGTTCGTTATGGAATCACAGAGGAAACAAAAATTTGCGGAAAAGTTCTTAACACAGCGCATTTTAAATTTCGCAGTATATTGTTGCATTTGCACTACTTTTCACCCTGGACTGTGAGCTCAAAACTGTCGATATGTAATTTCCCAACAGAGCACAACTACAGAGAGACCCAAAAACATCCGAATCGCTGCGCGGTGTTTTTCCACTGCGCATACAGAAACACAACTGCTGCTGTACACAAGGTCGTGCGGTTGACTTGTTTTTCTCTGCTCTGAAAGTTCAGTACTGAGCTGACATGATAACGTGTGATTGAATTATTACCAGTGTGCTTTGTTATTTTGTCCTGTTTAAGTGTATTGTCACTCAGCATTTGTTTTCTACTACACAGTGTGTATTTATTTATGATTCGTATGTGTTAACTCAGTCAGCTCGCCAAGTGAAAGTGCGACTGCAGAAAGATTTTCAGGTGATCAGCGATTTTTATCTCTACTTAGCATAAAGTGTACACCATGGAAGAATTATACAAAATATCCGCCAGGAAATTGCCAGCATTTCTCAACATGAACTAGGGCGAGTGATGGATAGTTTCCTAAAGTTGTGCCAAAAATGTATGAGCAGCGACGGTGGCCAGTTTCAGCATCTCCTTTAATAACATTGGTAAGTAGAGACTTCAAAAGTAGTTTTTAAAATGTTCTGTTGTTTCATCCGCGCTGTTTTATGACCACGGCAGTCGATGACGCCCGCCGAGGACGCGTACAGGTAAAACAGCGCAGCCGATCATTTGGAGCACCCGTTAGAACGTCGTATAATCTTTGTGGATTCACAAATAACTAATTGACTCTACAGTTTAACAAGAATCACTGTATAATACTAGCCGGATTGTGAAGCAATAACAGGTGCAGTGGAGGAATTCCCTGTTCTTATCTTCCAGGCTCATGTACCTTGAGTAATCAGGATGTTTATATTTTCTTCCAACTGAAGGGATACTATAGCTGACATATCAGTTCTTTCAATAATGTATAACAAATTGCAATATCTGGCAACGTATAATTGAGCATTAAAGAAGTAGATGGTGACTTGTTAAAATAATTTGCTTCCTTTATTTGATTTCTGTGAAAATTATTTTAAAGATGTTTTCTTTATGCGATTTTCCTCTAAATATAGGAGAAAGTAAAGCAATTTCACAGTGTTTTCATAGAAAGAACCGCTTTATTATATTACACCAAGATACACTCCTGGAAACAATTCGTTTTTTGGTAATCACATAACTGACAAATATTTTAATAAAGAGTCACATTTTTCCGAACACCGTACTTTTAACAGTGATAAATATAACGGCAGCTTACACAGATGGGCAGGTTTGCAATAGATAAGTTAATTTTGCAACATATCATATGGTGCTCCTCTTCGGAACCTGAACTTTCACAACATACCTGGCAAAGCCATGAAGCGTTAAACTTGGAATTTCACTTTTCTAGTTGCACTCAAAAGATCTCGTTTGGTAATTTTTGTATACTTTTCCCGCTTCTTTTTTTTAATATTTTTGTCTTTTTAGGAACCATGTTGAGCGAAATTGCAAAAGTAACAATGAACTTAAATATTAAATTAATAACTCCAAATATATTGCTTAAGAAATAAATACTATTTTCGTATAATAAGTAGGTAAATTGCCAACATGGCATAGGGTCAGGTAGGGACATAATCTAAAATTAATTTGTTTTTATGGTTATGTATACTACAGAGACATCTAAACACATTTTTAGAAACATCGTGCTTACTCGTACGTGAGTGCAAAACTCAAAAACTTGAAGTCTGATGGATGTTCAATTTTACATTTAAGTTATGAAAAATGTAATACGGTTTTCAGAGACTCCTCACCTCAACAAACAACCTTTACACGAAAACGTTTCCTTGTTTCTTTTTGTCTATATAGAGAAAATTTTGATATCAACATTTTACCGAAAATACACGTTTACGAATCCTCTCAAAAAATTATTAGTCTATGTGTGTAGGAGAGAGAGAAAGAGAGAGAGAGAGAGACAGAGAGAGAGAGAGAGAGAGAGAGTCGAAGGAATGCTAAACTCGGTAAGTTCAACCCCATCCAAAGATGCCACACGAAGATTTTCAAGGAAATCGCACGATTCCTAACTACCCTTCTCATGAAAATGCTTTGAATATGTATTTTCTTTTCTCAATAATGGTTATTAATAATATAGTATAATACATTTAAAATACTTCGTTGACAAATAGTGTATATCTTTAATTTTCTAAGAATAGCCTATGAAGTTTTCTACAATTTTTGCATAACTATAAAAATACAGTTACTTACTACATTCAAACCGTAGATCACGTTTCATTGAGTAATTTGTGCCAAATACATATTTTGAGGTATCAACAATTTCTTAAATATTCCTTGTTGATTTGCATTTTTCAGTACCTTCATTATATTTTCTTAGAACTATTATGTCAACAGCTTTTTACCAGCTGATACAAATAGTACAGAATTTCAGAACCAGGATATAAAACTATTCGCTTTTAAACCTTCGACTATCGTTCCAGCCTCTTTGTCTCTATTTTACGTAAAATGAAACGTGTAATGAATCCGATTTTATAAACTTTTATGTCAATTAACTTGGCATAAACAGAAAAATCTGATGTATGCACTCAATCCACTTCTCTACTCACTCTTGTACAAAAAACTATTCTTAAAAGCGCTTATTCCTTTATTTCATGTTAACCAAGATAAACACCTGTAGAAATGGTTGTATTAGGTACATATTTCCTTATAGGTACAGTGCGAGCAGGAGGATATCATAGGCTAAAGCAATAGTCAAATCTTTTAAGAGCTGGTCCCTACGCAATGGAGGGACCCTAATGACCAAGTTGTCGACGGGCCCTTAAACCCAACACACTCACTCACTCACTCACCCTACGCAATGGCTTTGAAATCCATTCTCTTTGCATAATCGTGACATAAAAGACGAATAACGACTTTCTATTTGAGATAAGTATTTGAAAGTTCAAACAATTAACAAGGAATGTCACACAAATGGTTAAATACACAGATATAACTTAATTTGTGTCTGTAACAGATCTACATTTTTTTCTATAGGTAGTAAGATTTAGTCTATCTCTTGCAGTTATACAAAGGTCGTTCAGAATAGAGTACTTAAGAGGCTAATCCCAGAAAATTCTTCTTCTTTATCTGATAACTCTCCCCTTATGTAGGACTTACAAGCCAGTGCCTAGGGCCAGACGCCTGTCGTGGAGCAGAGGAACCTATGGACCGGACAGAGTGAAAACCTGGAAGCGGGTGGTCAGCCAAGCACCAGGTATGAAAGTGAGGAAGAGGATGCTATGAAATGCAGGTGAAATGGAAGACTGGAAAGGTGACGATGGAGCAGTTGGCGGAATGAGTGGCGGGGGGAACCGGAGCACTAGGAGAAAACCCGCCCTGACGCCGCTTCGTCCACCACGAATACCACATACGGTCCCCTGGGAGCGAACCTGGGTCGCCTTGGTGATAGGCGAACGGCCTAACCGCCGCCCAAAAAATTCGAAATATAAATTTTATTTATCACGAAAATACTTTAAACTTACGGTATTTTAAAAAGTTTGCTGTAGTTATTTTTGAAAAAATCAAAATTGTCCAAAATTTTTCTATGTAAATGTTAGTTGAGATGCGAGGATGTTTTTTATATTCGTGCTGCCCATGGAAGATGCAGAGTTTATAAACCAAGTTCGATATTTTAGCGAATTTTGTTTTTGAGTTATGCCATTCACAGATGCGCATGCGTCCATCTTTTTTGATTCAGCAAGCAGAAAGTGAAAATAAGATTTTGTAAGAGTGGTTACTAGAAGGGATATTAAAATAAGCCATAATGGATGGAGAGGTAATGTGAGTTTAACTGATCAGATTTTTCTGTAGTTTTTCCTTTAATTTCTTGTTGAGCTGTAAAGCAGATCGTGGCAGTATTCTCCGGTGTCGGTCAAGCAGGTGGCGACATCTCTACTCTGCTGACGGGATGGATCTCGGCTCTCAAAGATGATTCTCACTTCACGACGCGGTGTGGAGCGATGATAAATAGCGACAGAGGACAAGTGAATATGACCTCAAGGGAGAAGCAGGTCACACCATAAAAGGAACACAGGTTGCTCTTTGAACTGCTGCACAAAGGTGAATATCGAGACGTGCCTTGAGTCTCCGCCAGCTATTCATACCTCTTTGCAACTTCTTTACAAAGTCTGCAAGTGAACATTAGCCTATCGTGGAGCAAAATGATGCGACGTCAAGAAAACGAACCGTCTGTTTCAAGGCAATCCATTATGCAGTTCGCTAAAAATGATTTTTACTTTCTCTACTGGTAAGTAGGGGAAGTATTGTATTCCACCCAAAAATTCGATGTCGAAATTTCACCGGAAATAATGTTTTGAGACATTTGAGATCTTAAAAAAAAAAATAAAATAAAATAAAGCATTTTTAGAATGTGTGTGTGTCAGTCTGTGGACAGTATAACTCAAAAGCGAAAAGTCGGTTAAAAACCAAATATGTTATTTAAGTTTAATGTCTTTTAAGGATGCGAAACGAAGATTTTGAAGAAAATAGTTCCACCTTAAACTACCCTTTACATGGAACATTTTTCGAAAATTTTGATTTTCTTGAAAATGACTAACGATTTTGACTAAAATGTCATGTTTGAGATATTGTTATGGCAAATGAAATGTATAGTTTAAATTTTCTGGCTATAGCCCCTGTAGTCGTATTTAATCTGGACAACTTTTGCCTAACTGGTAAACTGTTAGAGATAGACCAAATCATGCTATATAAAATATAGATCTTGCTAATATACACAATTTATGTCTAAATCAACTTTTTTGTAGGATGAGCCATTTCGGAGATATTCCTTGTTATGTGTGTGTTTCGGAAAACAAAACTTTCGTGAAATGGAACATCTTTGTTCATTTCTTTATATGTTAAGTATGCAAAGAGAGCGGAATCTCAAAGCTATAAAAGATTTGACGATCACACAAAGCCTAATATTCCCCTTGTACCTACAAGGAAATAACCAATAAGAAAATGTGTACAAATGTTTATCTTAACACGAAGAAGATATAGGAATAAGAGTTTGTAAGTGTGGTTAGTACAAAAATAGAGAATGTAATCTGAGCGTAATACATCGGGTTTATTTGTTTTCCTTTGGTATTTATTGTTCATATTTATCACTTGTGCTTTCATAATACGCAATTAGTTTATTAACATAATTAGGAAAGGACGATAAGATAGAGAGAATCTAAAATTGAGAATGGAGAACCGGTTTAATAAGTTACTTTTAAGCGGGTACGGGCAATGACAACAATGTTAAAATGTGTCATATACAAAGAACATTTATGGAACAATTATGCAACCTAGAAAGCTGACATTTTTAGTTTGTATAATAACCTTATAACAGCTGAAATAACAGTTGTTTTTTTAAAGTTGAATAGTTTTTTCTTTTGGCATTTTTATTCACATTTTAAGTATAATGGGTGGAAGAGAACAAATTGCATTCCTTCTAATATGTGCTTCATAAAAAAGTCTAATGGCATTTTGTTCTTTGATCAGTAAAAAGTTGTTTTTGTTCCAAATTAGATGCGTAATTTCGCAAGAATGTACGAAGATAATAGTTTGTTACTTGTAAGATGCGTACAGTAACTTATTTCTGACATAGCTTCGGCAGTAATTATGGAGCATCATACAGGGATTCGAAATAACTGATCACTTAAAACACATGAAGGAATGTTCCGGGCAGCTTTTTTATATGTGAAGTAACTCGGTAACGTTGCGTTGAGGTTGGTAAGGGATCTGAACCGGCTTCTGGATGTAAACACTCGGTCGCTTGTGAACTCGACACAAGGTGCAGGGTTGCCAACTCGTCTGTCTTTTGTTTTTGACAGAAGTAAAATATTTACTTAGAAAATGGCCAGAGACAAAAACGTTATATATATATATATATATATATATATATATATATATATATATATATATATGCAGAAGTAGAACTGATTATTGTATTTGTTGTGGAAACTTTCGCAAGCGTTGGTAGTTCTCTGTCTATTGCAGCTTACAAGGAAGGAGGAAAAGGTGCATATCCGTCGATGTAAGTTCCACTAAACAGTCACAAAACGTCTGTAGGCTTTCCGAGACAGGCGTCACTGTCATAAAGTCCTCAGCAAAACAGTCACTAACCATATCAGGATACAAAATTGGCAAATCAAATATGTAGTTTAGAAATTTTGCGATTTCATTTCTAAAATTGTACAGTGGAATTCCAATAACTCGACCTAATGTGAACTGAGAGGATATCAAGTTAGCGAAATATAGAGTTTTACAGAATAAGGGATCTGTTATTCACAACTCATAACACAATATTGCAAATTACATAAATATATTCTAGCACAATATAAGAAACAAAAGTATAACATATTCTAAAATGTGTTACATATTAATATGTTCCCCTTGGTCCGGTCTATACCCAATTTAATAGCTAAGCACATTTATTGCTGTATTTAAATTGATAAATATTGTAATTAAATTGACCTAAGCGTAAATTTGTATTAATGTAATCTAATTTTATAAAGCTCCAAAAACGATTTAATTAGTGCTGTATCCATAGGTAAAGCATCATGTTGACCTTCCAAACTTCCAAAAACCAAAAGTCTGTTAAATACCATACTTGACATATCTTTCAAGTCATGGAAGGTACAGGAAATAAAAAATGGTTTAAAGGAACCTAAATTTTAATATAGTCAGCTTTTGTCTATCTTTTGGGTTTACCAGTAGTACAGAAATATATATATATATATATATATATATATATATATATAGAATTCCTTACAAATGAAGGAGACTTCACAAATATTTCTAGAAAATTCAACAAACTCATTTTATTTGTCACGTAAACATCTTAAATATACATGGTATTTTAATCAAAATCGTTAGAGCCACTTTTGAAAAAATACAAAATATCGAAAAGTGTTTCACGTAAATGTTAGATGGAACAGGACGAACAAGGTTCTGAGGAGGACTTAGCACCTCGACCAATGAAATCTTTTGTGCCAATGTCCGTGACGGGTGCTCTTCGGGAGGGAGGAATGAGGTGAGAGGATACGAAGGGTAGTCTCGGATCTGACCAGAGACTACAGAGGAGGGCAAGGTCCTTAAGAACTTCAGATTTGAACTCGAACATAGGATCCCCTGCCCCCTCTGCGAGCTCATAGGTCTCCTGGAGAGCCCGGGGCGCGGAGAAATTAAGGGACAATAAATCAAACCCATGACCTCCCGAATGCGAGCCTCATACGTTGCCGCGGAGTATCTCGCTAGGTTAATGTGGATCGGGAAGACCTTTTAAAATCTTTGTATTGCATCTTTGGAAGATTCTGAACATAAATATCTAAGTGTTAGTTATTTATTCAACATTTCGTTTTTGAGTTACGTTTTCACACACACACACACACACACACACACACACACACACACACACACACACACACACACACACACACACACACACACACACACAAACCACACAGAAATACCTTTTATTTCTTAAAAATGTTTCTTTTGAAATTGCCTCAAAGCACACATTTTCGATGAAATTGCTCTAAGAAACACACTCTTGTATTACTCCGCACAACACATGCACATCATAATAATATATATGTTCGTTGGGCGATAGCTGCTCAGTTTCCGTTTATGAATTGATTTCTGTTTCTAAATATTAGTGAAATGCTGTTTATTGCAATGAAATCAATAGAAATATCCATTAGCACACATCAAAAAGTAATAACATAAGAAAAGATATGCTCTACTTTCTACTCTTAGGCTGTGTTGCGGCCACGAACCAATGAGAGCATCCGCTGCGGCCGAGTTCTTGGGATGCCTCTGGCATTTGTTTACATCGAGTGTGTTTCTTATTTCCGGAGGAACATACATAACCATTTAAATTTGCTGTGTTCACTGCAGTGCATAATTTCAGGTAGGCAAAGCAACGAGTCAAATGTTCAGAAGGCAGGAAGAACGAGAAGAAACCAGGACAAAGATGTCAACTCACAAGAGTTTGCTTTAAAATGGTGAGTGGTATGTCACCACCTAACAAACGGTAAGTGGCTCAAAGTGTTCCCCTTTGTTTGCATGTGGCATTCCTTCCCACAGCTTTGTCTAGAGGAAACATGCGTATCAGCAGAGACTGTCACTTTCCTGTTTAGTGAAAACACAGGAACGTCGTATTTTGTATAGGACAGAGGTGACAGGTTTTCCAAATAGAGATCGCACTGTTCATTCATTGAAACGGAATATGTAAGAAGGTGGCCTGAGATTTTTGCCAATTCCACTTTAAACTGAATATTAACCCAAGCACTACCAACGGAGGGGGTTTACTTTAAGCCCACCTTCTGTAATCTTTTAAATATATGTCTTTTAATTTTATGATAAAAGGCATACAGGTAATAATTATTGTCAATTACTGTTTCTATTATTGAACTGCGTAATTGTTTCTAAGTTTTCATTGTTGATCTCTTTGAGAAGCATGAAATGTCAAGGTGGTCATAAAGTATCCTGTTACGTTTATACACATTACAGGATGACAACTAAATTTGTTTTAACAAACTATTTGGACATTTTCTTACCGGTGGTGGCCATAAAATAACCCCCCCCCCCCCCCGTTGGTAGTGTAAATTCTCAATAAGAATAAGGGTTGGCATTGATATGGTGGGTTGTAGAGAGCACAATATTGTACAAAATATTAAATATTCTTACAAACCCTTGTGTTTTTATTTACGTCATATTAATCAGATAAATATTTGCAGGAATTGTATTATTGCTTATCTCCTTCCAGGCACAACGGGATTAGACGAGCACAGTAGGCTTTAAGGATATTCACTTCTTTTAAATGCTTTTATATAATGCCTTTGTAATTGTGATTTGTTAGCATGACTTCAGGGACAATGAATAATGGATTCCCATTTGATAAAAGTATAATTATTTTAAAATGCAAATCAATAACAAGATATATCTCGGAAATGGTTAACACCACAGCAAACTAAATAAATAAATGATAAATTGCGTGCTTTAACGGGATCCGCCTTTTTTATGCAGTGAGATTTTATCTATCCCTTACCAGTTATTCAAAAGTAATTCAGAAAGCAGAGGGCTTCAGAGGGCTATTTCTGGAAAATTGAAGATGTATATTTCATTCGTCATGAAAACATCTTAAATCTATGGTAATTTAATGAATCATTATAAAAATGTTTGAGAAAATAAAATTTTCCAAAACATACCCATATTCGGAATGTCTCCAAAACGGTTTATTCCACAAAAAAGAAAGATTTGACTTAAGTTATATGATTTAACGAAAGTACATTTTTTGTGTAGTAAAATTTGACCTATCTCTTACGGTTTACCAGTTATGCATGTCATCATAGGTTATAGCAAGAAAATTCAACGTATACCTTTCATTTGCTATAAAAATGTACTAAGCATATGGCACTTTAATAAAAATTTTCAAAAACTTGTCGATGTAAAGGGTACTTTAGGGTGAAGGAACTTTCTTCAAAATCTTCGTGTCGTATCCATGAAAGATATGAAACTTAAAAGCTAACTTTGGTTTTTAACCGACTTTTCGTTTTTAGACTATTCTGTTCACAGACACACACACACACACACACACACACACACACACACACACACACACACACACACACACACACACACACACACACACACACACACACAGACCCTTTTCTAAAAATTCTTTTTTTACATTCGGGGCCTCAAAACATACATTTGCGGTGAAATCTCGACATCGAATTTTTGGAACTCTTACAACATTTCCGCCACTTACTACACGCACTAGAGAAAGTAATAAGCTTATATGAATTATCTGTAAATAAGATATGCAAATAAATCGTAATGTAAAGTCTCTTCATTTAGCATAGGCCTATGTTGGGTTTTTAAGTATTTGGAGCATTGGACAGAAACATCAAAATATTTCTAAGTATGAAAGAAGCTGCAGATTTCGAAATCTCTTGATACCTATATTTTTCATCCACGGCCCAGAAGGATTGCACGTTTGGCTGCGTCCAATTTGCAGGAGTTATGCCACACGCGTACTGCATTATTGTCGCCTAGTGCACGATTTGCTCACTAAAGATGGGCGAGCTCCTACTGCATGTCAGCTTTCTTTTGTTTTCTTTGTTTTACCGAACCTCCAGACAGGGACTCCGTCTCTACATCCGGCATTATAGCAGGAATACCAACTTCGTAACTGCCTCAAGTAAATGCAGCAGGACAGATAGTAATAATCGACCAACTTCATACAAATATATAAAAACATATTGTAGTTTTACAATATTACTAAGGGGAAAAATCCATTTTCTTGGAAAAATCGTAAAAACAGTGACATTTAGTTTGCCAACCATTAAAAGTTTAAAATACCTAGGTACATCAGTAGTAAAATACGGTTATGTTTAAGTCCATATGTATACAAATATTACGTAGATTATTATGCTGTCTTTAAAATCGAATGAATTACGTTGACACTTTCATATACACAGAAATGAATTTACCATATACGATTTACTACCTGGTTAGTCTTTTGTTTTTGTACCATTTTATCACTAATCATTCTTTTGCTTAGTCAGTGTCGCCAACTGCATTCTCACAAATCACTGAAAACAATGTGCAATCGATTAACAGTCAAAACTCATAATGAAGGACAATTCAAAACGGTTTGGTGATGCATCAAATTATGACATTGAAACAATAATTCAAAATTCTACACCACTCAATGCAATAAAAATAAAACGAGTGCGTGGAAACAATTCAGTGATTTTTGTATAAGTTGGGAGTGCTGGGTAAGTCAAACTGCACTAATCGTAATGAATATATTTTAGGTTATTTTTTTTTACAGAATTTAACATTTTCTGGTCCAATCTTTGCGATATACTATTTAAATTTATTTTATGATTTATTTATGATATAAATCTTATAATTGTGGTAAAAATGATTCGATGGTCTGACCTTCCGAGATAAATTCTCTTGCTTTACTCGGAATTTAATGGTTAAGTTAGACATCTAATAATATTACTTGCTACAAAACCTTCTCTACCAATTTACAAATGCGGATATACCTATTATTCATGTAAATAGGATTCTTTTACCCCTGCTACATTACTCACGATATTATTTTATCCAGGAATTGCTTCAAAAAGCAAGAAGGTTTCAACATATGGAAGCAGCATTCAAATGTTTAACATGGCTAACTTGATGTACAATGCACTAAAAACCAAAGTAGCCATGGCTGTGCTGAATATTGTGACATACACTGAATATTCTTAAGAGCAGAGAATGCAAATCGTCCTGCTGTCGCCGTTTAACTATGCATAACATCATGAACATTTCTGTATGGATTTTTATCACTTCAAACACGCTGGTGTTTGAAGACTATTTAATATTTGCTCTGTGTATGTAAACCCTAGCGAAACGAACAATGTGAGGGAGGTGATTGTTGCAACAAACTTAACCAGAACGATTCAAAAGCAATACGTGTGGTATTTTAATCAAAATCGTTATAATAATTTTTGATAAAATCAAAATTTTCGAAAAATATTACATATAAACGGTAGTCTGGTACAGAGGGATTTTCTTGAACATATTCGTGTCGTATCCTTGGAAGATACTGAACCCAAATACCAAGTTTGGTATTTAATCGACTTTTTGCTTTACTTTCTCTACTACGTATAGTAAGTAGGGGAAGTATATTCCAGCCAAAAGTTCGATGTCGAAATTTCACCGGAAATGTTTTGAGTTCTCCTGAATTCAAAAGAAGAAGAATTTTTAGTGTGTGTGTGTGTGTGTGTGTGTGTGTGTGTGTGTGTGTGTGTGTGTGTGTGTGTGTGTGTGTGTGTGTGTGTGTGTGTGTTTCGTCTGTGAACAGCATAACTCAAAAACGAAAAGTCTGTTACAATCCAAAGTTAGTATTTACGCTTAATATATTTTAGTTATGCGACAGGAACATGCTGAAGAAAATGCCTCGGCTCTACCCTTTCTATGGAACATTTTTCGAAAATTTTGTTTTTCTTGAAAATGGCTGTAACAATTTTGATTAAAACACTATATGTTTAAAGTATTTTTATGATAAATGAAATGTGTATTTTGAATTTTCTGGGTATAGCCCAGATACTATAGAAAAAAATGTAGATCTTGCTAAAACACACAACTTATGTCAAGCGATCTTTGTTGTGAAGTGATATATTCCTTGTTGTTTGTCAGAATTTTTCAATATCATTCTCAAATGGGAGGTCGCTACTCATTTCTTTGTCATCAAAGAGTACGAAATTACAAAGTCATCATGTAGCGACCACGTTTGACTATCGCTTAAAGCCTACTGTATTGCCCTTGCCCCTACAAGGATAGGTATTATTAGCAATAAGATAATTTCTACAAATGTTTAGCTCAATTAACTAGAATTTCATAGAGGAATACGTGTTTGTAAGAATAGTCTGTGCAAGAATAGAGGCAGCTGTGTGAGTGCAACACATCCGATTTTTTTTAAAGATTCAGGAGACTTAAAGCATGGATATCCAATTTTTGGGTTGAATGGAGTATTTTCCCTTCTTACTATACACGGTAAATAAAATAAAAAAGACTTTACCATAAATCCACTAAGGCACTCTTGGATGTATCTTAAAAAAAGGAGAAGTTCAAATATATGTATGCAAATGGCGTCGCTAGTAGCAAGGGTTGCGTTTCACGCTCAGCCGATAACCTTCAACCTCTCCAGCGTCTTTGAAGCAGGCACAGAAAATGGCACTTGAAGATACATGCGGCTTATCTGACTACACCAAGTTGTTTGTCTATATATGTTAGCAGAAGTGTTTTACAAACTTTTTACAAGTCATTTCTACAATACAAATAAGTTAACCCGCTAGAGGCAGAACTTTAACTGTTACTTGATGGTTACGGAACTATACACACAGCATGTACGGTGAGAATGAATATTTAACCGAGCTAAAGGACCGGAGCATGCACTTCTTTACTTTACGTCCCACAAAAATGTTCCTAACTTACGACATCGGTTGCGATATTAAATACTATAGGAAGTCACCAATATGATCGAAAAAGTGTTTTAAATACGGTCTAAACAGTCAGAAATACATAACTTCACTTGAAATAAAATGAATAAAAGCTAAGTCCAAAAGCATATAATTGGTCACTTTTCTTTGTTTTAATTCTCGTGTACTGTCGTATGAGAATGCAATCTGAATGAACTTCATTTGTAAACGTATTGCGTAGTCAGTAGTGAATGAACTCCACTACACGTAGCGCTTTGCTATCTCAAAGGGAAATCCCTTATTTACCATGTGGACAGCTGATGGAACGTACACAAGTCTTCAATCATTGTCCTTGTCTTGTTTAAAGCAGAACATGTATACAGTACGGTGTCTTAAGTGAAGTGATTGGAGATATAATGCCGAAACTGAAGTCAAAAGCTCACTCTCGTTTGTAACAATATGTTGCTGAATTTAGTGGTATATTTACAAGTGATGGAAGAATTCTGTTCTGTCAAAAATGTAATCAGCAAATGTAGACGAGCGATCTCAAGTCTTGCAGCACTTAGCAGGTGGAAAACAGAATGGCCGCCGCTTCACATACAATTTTTAGATATGTTCTTTGTTACAAAAAATGCTAAGAAAAATCAGAACAAAATTTGAAAATAATATAATAAAATAATAAGAAATTGTATAAGCATCGACAAATCATTACATTCCAGCGCTAGAAAATGACAAGTTTCCAAGCGGTGTTTTCCGTTCGCTTGTAGAGAAATATCCACATCGGCTGGCTTATTCAATGATCAGGTATCACGCCAAATGGGGTGCATTTTAGTCTTTACGAATATTGCTCCAGCCCAAGGCCTGAATAGAGACAGTTCCCTATGCCAGGGCATGCTTGAATGAAAGGGTGTTTACCTTTTTCTTTTATGAGATGTTTTTCCTTCATCTAAACGTCGCTGCTCTCCGATTGCACAGTTTGCTGGAGATATGAATGATAACGCAAGCTGGAGAGGAAACTAATTTCCTCTGTGACGTAGAACAGGAAGGGCACAATCGTTTCACTAGCTCCTGTGTTTCTTTACTTTGTTTATATTCTATGTAGAACCATGCCTAATAATACGGAATAGGAATGGGAGAGAAATGGTGGGATTCAGCACTGAAGCTAGGCTTTTTGACAGGAAGGTGGGCCAGGGGAATCGAACCCACGACCTCCCGAATGCAAATCTCACACGTTACCGCGAAGCCATCTTGATCGGTAATAAATACGGAAAACTCGAGTTTAAAAAAACTCTTGGATAATTCATTTTCTCCCTCTTTACTTTCTCTACTGGTAAGTGTAAGGTCCGTGTGTGTGTGTCTGTGTCTCTGTGTGTCGGTCAATCTTTTACAGGTTATGTCATTTTTAAATCATTTTATGAACAAATGCATTTTTTCATTTTTCACGAGCTTGATTGGATCTGTCAGTCTGTGGACAGCATAACTTACAAGCAAAGTTGCTATTTAAGTTTGATGTCTTTCAAGGATGCGACACAAAGATTTTGGGGAAAAAAAAAAAAAAAAAAAAAAAAATAGCCCCACTCTAAACTACATGGAACATTTTTCGAAAATGTTTATTTTCTTGAAAATCGCTCTAACAATTTTGATTGAAATGTCATATGTTTGAGATATTTTTATGACAAATGAAATGTATACCTTGAATTTTCTGGCTAAAGCCCCTGTAGTCGTATTTACTCTAGACGACTTTTGCATAACTGTTAAACCGTTAGAGATAGACCAAATCATACTATACAAAAAATGTAGATCTTGCTAAAATACACAATTTATGTCTAAATAATTTTTTTGTAGAGTGAACCATTTCTAGGAGATATGCCTTGTTATTTATGTGAGTTTTGGAGAACTCACACTTTCATCAAATGGAACATCGTTAATCATTTTGTTATATGTAATAATGCTTCACTACAGAAAAAACATAAAAAGTGTTGGACATAAATTGTGTATTTTAACCAGATATGCATTTTTAATGCACTAAGGTCTTGTCTGTCTCAGTAACTTACTGTTAAATGACTCAATTTTAAGTAGTCACATTCCTATACCATCTTTTTTGTTCCTCCTTTCTTAATCGCAAGCTGGGTTCAACTTATTCTAGCAGATTGCCAATAGTGCAAGGTCAAATTCATCCTCTGATCAAGCAAATCGCCTTTGTTGCCAACAGTGCTCGAACACGTGCTGTCTAGGGAAAAAGTCAAAAGCGATAGTATATCCCTACATCAGCGTACGACACTCGAGGATACCTGCAGAAGATTACGTCTGTTGTTATAATTATGTAGAAAAGTGCACACTCAACAAGCAGTTCCACTTGTAACCCAGACGGATCTCCTGTCTCTGGTCAATAGTCTACGCTCGACTCCCTGAAGGGATACACTGCCTACGTAAGCAGACCTTTTATTTTGCAAACACAAGAAAATGCTCCCTGCCACTGCACAAAGATGTGTACATAAACGCTGGGCAGAATACCTGACGTAGGAAAAGATAAGTCAACGACTGTAGTCATCAAAGAAAAGTGAGTGCTGAATATTCGCTAAAGCACAGAAAACACGACCTGTTTACGTCGAGGGCTGTGTGAATTTTAGAAATAAAACTATGCATACAGATAGCTGGATTCGAACTGGGAGTCTTTCCGTTAGAGACCCACCTTAACCACTGGTAAATGAAGATTGTTATTGTGATAACGACAGCGGCAGCACGTCAGAGACGCTCAAGGTCAAGCTAACACCACTGCGCGGCTTATAAATACGTTACCGACAGTTTTTTATTGAAACAAAATCCTGTTTACAATCATTTTATTGTTAATTTTTGGCTTAATTTGTTATTTAAATATTACCTACCCTAGAAATCATTATGAAAATATGAGAAATAGATTAACTTTAAGCTTAAACCCTAACAGACACTTACTGCGCAGAACAAAGAGTTTCCAAACTTTTCGCGAAGTTTGTACTGCCGGCTTGCTTGTGAGAGGTTCGAGAAAAGATGAATTTTTGGAGAAATGTGTGTGTCTGTGTACAGTTGTGTTTGAGAGAAATGTGTGTTATTTATGTTAGAAATGTTGAAATAGGATAGCTATCCAACTACTAAATTTTCTATTATGATTGCCAATAAATTAGAAATGTTGGCGCTGTGAAAAACAGCAGGATTCCAATAATTCCACGTAAAATTGTCTGCGGTTGCTCAGGGATTATTATAATTATAATTATTAGCACAAATAGTGCATTATGAACAGGTATTAATTTGTAAGTAAATTTCTTCTAAGAAGAAAGAGTAATGTCGTGCACAGTAAAGGCCGTAGCTACCAATTTCAACCGAGATTAACCTGCAACACCGCCCGCCTATCACATTAGCATAATACCTGAGGTGCAATCACGAGAGTGCAATTTTCTGCACATATTTACACTACCAAGAAAAACGATTGCTTTGAAAGAGCATGACGTCTCGAACCGGATCTGTAAATCTTCATCAATTCTAACCGTATTAACCCAGACCTCAATGCTGAGTAAACGTTTTAAACCCAGCTCGAATTCCTGTAACGTATAATAGTCCAAGAGCCCGTAACCGCCAGACCTTTCTTATTTTATAAAAGGTGAAAGTTTCTCAGCGCATGCGCCCAACACAGGTAGGAATAATGGGCTACTATGAATTTTGGATCATCGTGGTTTTGGCAGGCAGCAAAGGTATACAAAATAGAAACCTAAAATCGCCAAAGTATAATGTCTGATTTTCTTATAATATTGTATTATATTGTATTAGAAATCACGTCATCCATTGCCAGACAGTATCATGACAACTCCTTGCTGGACACCCTTAAACTTTAATAAATCGTAACTGTGCTTACGTTATAGTATAAAAGCTGAATATTATACAGGTTCAAGTAAAAAGGAAGGTCTAGCAGTCAGGGGCTCTTACTTCAAACGGATCTTCGCGCAGTTTTGACTATTGCACCACTTTTTCCCATAAGTATTAATAATATACCTTTAGGATCAATAACTGACACATATAATATCTTATTTATTTTGTATGTCTGTAAATTGCACTTAATTGAGGTTATGTGTACAAACTTGAGTAATCGAAAGAAATATGGCGAGCCACATCAGCAAGGCATCATGGGAGCGTTTCTCGCCTGTTCATCCCTTCCTTCTCCTGTCGAGCTGTTACCAACATTGACACTCGAAATACGAGAATGTGGTGTTGCGCGCCATTTCGTACATATATTGCTGACATAGTTGCCGCTTTTTATACGTTGGCAGTACAACTTTCCCGGCCTTTTCTTACCTCGCTGTTGCCCCCAACTAAGTGTCTGTGTATGGCGTCTGCTATCTAACAAGGTTCGAAACAAATGTATTTGCGCCTTTTTAAGTATTTCAGAGGCAATGTCAAGATCTTAAAACAATAATAATGTAGTGATGTTATTTATCAAGGTACTCAACATTCCGTGACTAAGTATTTGCTACGAGAATTGCATTTTGGTATGTACGAAACATTATCCCCTGTAGGAATTGGAACGAATAATGGAAAGTTATCATAACAAAATCGCTCCAAAGCTGTACAAGGTATTCTTCCAAACTCTTATTACTTTATCTTCCTCATGTTACTCAAGATAAACATTTGTAGAAATGAGCTTACCACTAATTTTCTTGTAGATACAAGGCGAATATGGGAATACAGTAGGCTTAGAGTGATAGTCAAAAGTTTTAAACCTTTCAAATTACGTTCTCTTTGCACGGCTAAGATATAAACAACTCAAAAACGATCTTCCATTTGTGGAAAGTATAAGAATCACAAAACTCACAAAATAACAAGGAATATCTCCGAAACGGTGCACTCCATGAAAAAAAAAAAAAAAAAAAAATCATTTGTGCATAAATTGTACTTATGTTTTAGCAAGATCTATATTTTTTGTATAATAAGATTTGATCTATCTCTTACGATTTACCAGTTATGCAAAAGTCTTCCAGAGTAAATAGGACTTCATGCGATATACCCAGAAAAAACAAGATATACACTTCATTTGCCATAAAAATATCCCAAACATGTGGTATTTTAATCAAAATCGTTAAAACCACTTTTAAGTTAGTCAACATTTTCTAAACATTTTCCATGTAGACAGTAGTTTAGGGTGGAGCATTTTTCTTCAAAATCTTCGTGTCGCATTCTTGAAAGACAACCTTAAATACCAACTTTGGTTTTTAACCAACTTTTTAGAGTTATACTGCCCACAGACTGACACACATATACACAAACACGGACCTTTTTCTAAAAATTCTGTTTTTGGATTCAAGGGGCCTCAAAACATATATTTCCGTGAAATCTCGACATCGAATTCTTGGGTGGAATACAATACTTCCTCTACTTTACTATACGTAATAGAGAAAGTAAAAAAGAGAAATGTAGAAGGAAGTTTTGGAAGGGAAATATTCTTGAAAATATTTATGTGGCATATTTGAAAGATGGTGAATTAAAATACCAATGTTGTTATTCAACATTTATTATTGAGTTCCGACACATAACTACCAACATATGGACATTTTACAAATTATTTGTTTTCATTTATGGGGCATAAAATAATAATAATAATAATAATAATAATAATAATAATAATAATAATAATAATAATAATAATAATAATAATAATAATAATAATAATAATAATAATAATAATAATAATAATAATAATAATAATAATAATAATAATAATAATAATAATAATAATAATAATAATAATAATAATAATAATAATAATAATAATAATAATAATAATAATAATAATAATAATAATAATAATAATAATAATAATAATAATAATAATAATAATAATAATAATAATAATAATAATAATAATAATAATAATAATAATAATAATAATTATCACCAATATTATCATGATCATGATTAGCCCAGACTCCGAAATCAGGAAATGCCACTCTACTATGTTAGTAAATACCTACGCAGTGTTTGACAAATTATGTTCTTCACATACGAGTATAATTTACCGGGGCTTTGTAAGAATTCACCGACCTGGATATTTTGTTGTTAAATTTCATCATTACCGGTTTTCTGTTAGATCAGGTTTAATCCGGCAAGTTTGTAGCTAATTTTCCGCTTTCAGTTGTGGCCGGTTCTTTTTTACCTCACTTAGTTGGCTTCAGATGCCAGAGTCGATTTCACTGACCATCAAATATAATGCCGACTTTTAAAGCAGCAACATTCGACATCCTGAAGTTGCACATGTCTTCAAAAAAAGTGCAGGGAGTTGGTGTTTCGTAAAGATCAACTTTTGAATTCGGGGTCACTGAATTACACACAAAATCATCTGATGTACGATCACGCAGTCATACTTTTTCTTATGTCATAGAAAGCCATGAACCGTAGTTTCCGCAATTGTTTTTATAGGTTAGCCAGCGACTGAAGTCTTCTTCTGTCTTCAAGGATCAGGCTAAAGCCTCTTGCGGTCTCATATATTCCTGGGTCTTCCTGTAGTCAATATCCTCTTTGTCTATAATTCAAAATTTGCTTGAGAATTCTATCGGATTACATTCGTTACATGTGGAGTTTCCGGAAAAATCCCCGTGCTGGTACCGGGGATCGAACCCGGATCCTCTGCGCCAGAGTCATTATTAAGGGTACACAGAAGTGAAAAAGGTGATTTTCTAAAGTATTGAAGTTAGAGGCTTAATTTTCTGCACAGGCAGCAGTAGCAACCAAAGAAATGTGTGTAAAAATTTCACCCTAATTGATGTATTAATTAATTTATATAAATTTGATTGAGTATAATTAAAATCTATCTCCTCCAACATATGTTGAATAACAGAGTTAATTTTTTAAAACTGCATCTTTCATTAGCTTTGTAACAACTAAGTATGGAAACTTTGTTATAGTGAATAAATTTTCTTAAAAACATTTTAGCACCGCAAAGTGTAGAAATGCCATAGAAACAACGCATAATTATATTATTTTTTTAAAGAAAAGTATAAGCAATATCAAAATTCCAATACTACATTATATTACGCAAATACTAATCTATATTAGAAAAAAAAAATTAAATCTCTAGCAAGATTTTTGTGGGAGAAGGTGAATTTTGAATAGTAAGAAAGTAACAAAAAAATCATTTTCGAGAAAAATGAGTTCAAAGTTGAAATGGCGTCCAAAATATGTTTCCCCCTCCCTAGGGGATTAGAAATTCGCGGATATATTCTTTAAGATATTGTGTTTTTTTCACTAGAAATCCAAAAATCGATTTTTCTGACCAAACAGGCTAAAATATCATTTCGGTGTTTCCGTATTAAAAATTAAAGCAGTGTCATCAGAAAAGAGTAATATTTAGTATACACACTTGATGTATTAACAGTGAAACAAATAGAATCCACCAAAAACACCTCACCTTGAGAACTTCAGGAAGACCTGACGAAACTAGTCGATGTTTCTAATAGCTTACACCACATATTTAAGATAAGTGAAGCCTCTAGTTTCTATATTAGTTGTGTTATTGGTGGATATGTAA
The DNA here is from genome assembly GCA_030765045.1 of Tenodera sinensis. Classification (NCBI taxonomy): domain Eukaryota; kingdom Metazoa; phylum Arthropoda; class Insecta; order Mantodea; family Mantidae; genus Tenodera; species Tenodera sinensis. The sequence continues at coordinate 42,912,993 of CM060965.1, forward strand.
TATGTTTATGGAGCTTCGACCAACATTTACACCATTATGTACTTTCGATACCCATCCTGACGAATGTCGTCGAAATTTATATATACACACAAACACACACATGCACACATACGTGTGCGTTAGTGTCGCAAAAATCGAAAACGGCTCGACTGATTTGAATAACTTATTTTTTGTTTTGTTCGTGTCAACATTGGAATGGTTTAGGAGAAAAGAAAATTAGAAAAAACTCAAAATGAAGTTCTCCGCACAGTTGTTGACATCTTGTCTGACAAAACACCTGAACACACGAAAGTGCTGTTCTCTTGGGTCTAATATCAACATTTGAATATGCTCCAGTGACATCAGTTGATGTGGAACGCTCATTTTCGGCTTATAAGATGGTGTTATCTGACAAGCAATGTAGTTTCTCAATGGAAATGTTAAAGAATGTGTTAGTTGTTTACTGTCGACTAATTAAGGACATGTATATTGTCAATTTTGGCTAATTTGTAATGAGAAATAACATAGTCATTTTTTGTAACTTTAGAACCTATTTTGATTTGTATAGAACCTATTAGAACCTATAAAGCAAGAGAACAGCAAGTAACAAAGGTAAGCGCAGGTGGTAACACTGGAGTATGGACAACGAAACTCAGTTGTTTTGGCCAAACACAGGCCTTCTTGACTCATAATGTTCGTAGCACTAGATTGCAAGATAAAGTCTGCGAGTAGTATGTCAACTTGTAACAAATAACCTGAATAATGTTCAGCGATTCACACACAAGGTCAGTCACAAAGGAGTTTACTCACGTCTAAGTGCTGCCAAATTCGCCCACTCTCGGTTTCGCACCCACTCGTCTTAATTTAGGAGGCATTCCGCTTTATCTGATACTAGAACATGTTTCCCAGCCTTGTCGTTGAGGAATTCCCATCAATTGTTTTCCAGAGTATATTCGCATGACGAGATACCCGCGGTGTTCTTTGTCACGGTCATTGCAACAAGTTCTGAGTCAACAACTTGTTTGATCTACTGCCCATTTAAATTCTCAGGGTGATGGCTCTTTCGTGTGTGCCCAAAGTGGTTCTAAAATCTGTGAACACATCCTGTAATATCCCCAATGATCTGCTTCAAACTTTGACTTCTCTGTAACCAATCCGGACAGGTGACCAAGGCAGTTTCATCCAAAACATTGGAAAATGCCTTCTTCTGTGAGCTCTATTTCTAGTTGTAGAAAACGAATTCTTCTCTAATCAAAATAATCCACTCTAGAGCTTGGAATTATAGTATATTAATTTTTGTCTTTCATTTTTAGTTTCTCTACTGCTATGTAGAGGAAGTATTGTATTCCACACAAAAATGCGATGTTGAGATTTCACCAGAAATATGTTTTGCGCCCCCCTGAATCCAAAAAAAAAAAAGCATTTTTGAAAAAAGGGTCGTGTGCGCGTTTGTGTGTGTATGTATGTGTGTGTGAGTGCGCGCAGGAAGATTTTGAGGAAAATGCCCCCACCCTAAACTACCCTTTACATGGAACATTTTTCGAAAATGTTGATTTTCTTGAAAATGGCTCTAAGGATTTTGATTAAAATGCCATATGTTTAAGATATTTGTATGACAAATCTCTCGGCGACTTTTGCATTACTGGTAAACCGTAAGAGATAGACAAAATCTTAGTGTACAAAAAATGTAGATCTTGTTAAAACACACAATTTATGTCTCAATAATTTCTTTTTGTAGACTGAACCATTTCAGAGATATTCCTTGTTATTTCTGTCAGTTTCGGAAAACTTTAAACTTTCGTGAAATGCAACATCGTAGTTCATTTTTTTAAGCGTGCAGAGAGAAGGGGATCTCAAAGCTTAAAAGATTTGACTATCGCTCAAAGCTTTTTCGAGGAGCGTCTCGATTCTCAAAGTAAATACCGCATTCGATATTCAATACCACGACCCCAAGTTCCAATGTAAGCCTAAAGCAATAGCAAACATGCAAATAGATGGCAATAGCGAATGCTATGCCATCTACCCACAGATAATAAAAGATAATAAAAGAAGGTCCGGGCACGTGTAAAAGTAGGTATGCAGTTGCATAGCACTAAGGCCTCTGTGGACGCATGAACGAAGCAAGATGGTAAGGTAGATGGTTTGTTTTCATATAATGACCATGTTGTAATCAGATTAAATTTCGTAACATATATAGCGCTTCCTTGTAATGTTCTTCTTTACCAATTTTGAGAAAATAAAAGAAAGCTGCGATAGTCATAAAAGAAAGTTATCCAGAAGTGCGGCTGTGTTAGATTAAAGATTGATCATTTCATTACATTTTTGTGGCCGAAAGTGGAATGACATCAGAGGAATGAAATAATTACACAAATTTCCGTGCCCACTTTAAATTACTTTCATCTTTATTCTCCAAATTATCTGTAAAAATGTTCTTGTTAACCACGATAAATATTTTCCTAAATGTTTCCAATATATGCACATTGTGTGGTAAATGATGGAAATAGGTATACAAGTATAACAGTCAAATTAAATTAAAAAACCTCTCGTCGTAGGTGTGGTAGGCTTGCTGATGAGAAACAAAAGAACGGGCTGACTTTTCAGAAGTGTGTAATTTGAAATACTTCCATACTTCCCATCAATAACAAGAAATACCTAATGAACGGCTACATCTACAAACATAATTAAAAAGACACAATAAAGTAAAACAAATAAATTAGACGATAAAAGGGAATAAATAAATATACATATCACAATTGTACATCTTACTTTTTTCCGTAATCGCTTTTTACGTATCTTTTGAGCAAAAGAAATATTACAAAGTTAATCACAATGAACAGGTTTTCAACACTATTAACATAAAGTCAAGCCGTGCATTTTATTCATCTGAATATGTAAAGCATTTGATATTAGTATCAAAGTAATAATAATAATAATAATAATAATAATAATAATAATAATAATAATAATAATAATAATAATAATAATAATAATAATAATAATAATAATAATAATAATAATAATAATAATAATAATAATAATAATAATAATAATAATAATAATAATAATAATAATAATAATAATAATAATAGTAATAATAATAATAATAATAATAATAATAATAATAATAATAATAATAATAATAATAATAATAATAATAATAATAATAATAATAATAATAATAATAATAATAATAATAATAATAATAATAATAATAATAATAATAATAATAATAATAACGGTGCGTATCACAGACGCTCAAGGTCAAGCCTCCCCACATCACTCACGCGAGCAAACACGTGACTAACAACATTCAAGCAGCAACACAAAGGGTTTCCAGACCCTTCGAAGAGCTTCCTGCGGCCGGTATGTTTGTGGAAGTCGAGAAAGGTGCATGCTACGTCATCCTCGCTATATAAGGAGGCCAGGAAACAGCAGAGGGGAGAGTTACAGGCGTGAGTCGGTCAGTGTGTCGATGAGTGCGGGACAGCTCTGTTTGTGTGGTAAGATCGTCACGAAAGGTTACATCGCGTCGAAGTGAAGATGATTTAATGGGCGTCCAGTGATTGTTTCGTCGGATTAGTGTGTGAGAGATAGAGAAAGTAAAGAAAAACAGTGAACGGACTGAGTCAAGTTTACGAGAAATAAACAGTAGTGAGTTGTAATATCGTGAGGGACAAGTCAGTAAAAGAGTACTGCATTTTTGTGCAAAAGTTTAAAAGAAAATAAAGTGATAGAAAAGGGACTAGACTGAATTTTGTCGCTTTTGTTGCAGTACGATCCAGCGCTCTTAAGACTTGTAGTATTGCGTAGGAGATAATTTAAACGCCTCTAAGTGAATAATACAGGCATACGAGAATTCCAGGTCTTCTGTTGACCCTAATGGTAGCCACTTGTTGAATTGCTTTTCTTTGTGAAGCTGGCTCCCCGGCCGGGCCATAGCGGGGACATGTACGAGTGTTATTTGTCGTTAAAGTAATTTTCTAATTTATCGTTCCGCAGTGAAACGATTAAACAATAGCGTCGTAGTGAATTGCTTTGCCGGCTGGTTGTAAGACTTTCAAGAGTTAACATCCACAAGTGCCATATTAGGAATCCATTAAGGGACATTCCTATGCATTTTTCAATTTTATAAATATTGGAACATAAAAAATAAATAAATGTCGCTGTAATGTTTTTACTTACATATATATCGTATAGTAAACTATAGTTTTCATCACAATTGCATATGTTTTACATTTCTACAGTCAGTCGCTAGTTACAGCAGGTATTTCAACGCCGGGCTTTGCGTGACATACGGAAGTAACTTGGTCACGTTCGACATTATGACGAAAACAAGATAAGCTACCACCTTAAAGGATTTTATGGAAAACATCAAACTCTAATTGGCAGCGTGTGCACGCGCAGTGTACGAGGTTTACTGCAGGCATTCTCGTCCTTGGAGTCCATCGTGGAGTCAAATCCTTCTGGTGGAGCACCGGAAGGGGGAAGAGGGTTTTGAAACTTCCTATAATATGCAAAGTTTATTCTCAACTATGTCAGTGCATATGCTATTGATTAAATTAGGCTATACGTAAAAGTTCATCAATCATCACTAGAGCTATGACAAATATCCTTTTGCCTGCAATGTGTGCCCGCTACTGCTAGAATATTTATTGATTGGGGAGAGAGGGGAAGGGGGTAACCCAGGTAACCTGGAATTGTAAACATTACAGGCAGGGCTATAACAACTAATCTAATTTAAAAAATCTGATATGCTGCACTCACATGACTTTCTTCTTCTTCTTGTTCTTCTTCTTCTTCTTCTTCTTCTTCTTCTTCTTCTTCTTCTTCTTCTTCTTCTTCTTCTTCTTCACTTCATGGATTAGGCTCTCGCCTGTTCCGTCTTCACAGTGTCTCCTTCCATCTTTTCCTCGGCCTCCCTACGTCCCTCTTTCCTTTAGGACTATATTGGAAAACTACTTTTGGCAGTCTTGTATCATCCATTCTTCCAACATGTTCAAACCATCTTCTTCTGTACCTATCCATTCTTGAGGTGATAGCTTCCACTTGCAATTCATTTCTTATATTTCATTTCTAATTCTATCTTCTCTTGTACATCCTCTTGTTCTTCTCAAGAATCTCATTTCGCAACTTTGTATTCTGCTGATGGTTCTTTGTATAGGTACCCAGTTTTCGCATCCATAAGGTAACGTTGGGACCGACATGGTATTATAAAATTTTATTCTTGTTTCAGATCTTGTTTTATTCTTTAGTTTTGTGAATTGTTCCACAGATTGTTTGAAATCTCATTATTTTTTGTTCGTATCTTTATCTTTCTCATTGCTGATTTCACACCCTAAGTAATTGAAGGAGGATACTTGTTCCAATACTTTATCATTAACGACCTTATTGGTATTTTACCCCAGTTTGCCATTATTTTTGACTTTTCTATTGATATTTCAATATTAAAACTTTTGCATATTTGGTTAAGGTGGTGTATTGAACGTTGTAGATCATCTTCTGTTTTTTGTATAATTACTACGTCGACTTTCTCTACTCTTGTACTAACCATTCTTACAAATTCTTATTCGCCTGTCTTCTTCGTGTCGGTCGAGATAAACATTTACAGAAACTACCTTATTGGTAGATCATTTGGCGTTATCCAGGGTGCACCGCGGAGAGACGGTCTAATCAGTGTAATCCCTTGTATGTAAACAGACATTTTCAAAGATAAACCTGCAAACGTCAGCGCTAAGATTCACTTTGAAGGATAGATATCTGCAAGATATGCAGTGTAAAATATAAATGTATTCAACAGCCTCAAGTGAACCCTATTTTGATGTTCCATAACATATTAAACTTGTCTAATTTTGTTAAACTGCGCACTTGTTCAGCTGCCAGTCACCTTCATTAGTGGCCTACATATGAAAAAGTATAAATAGGTGACTGCTCCAGTGAATCAATGAAAATAAAGTTGTCAAGCGGATTATCAAAATGATTACACCACGTGGGGCCCAGACTTCCACTGTGGTTGAATTAGCATTTGAGACTGTTTAAAACGACTGTCTAACTGTCCCCTCTCCAAAGCCTTTGAGTGTAGGTAATTGTGGTTAATTAAGTCACATATGCGAGGCTTCTGGGGCAAATGTTTTTAACGTTTGCGGTGGCGGTAACGACCTTCAGCGGCGCCTCAGTTTACATTACACGATCAAGAAGTATTATTTCTTCATTCCAGATCTTTAAAGCAATGTTTGCAATGCCTCTGATCATTAAGAACCTGTTCCTAATTGAGTTTTATTACGCATATCTGCACTCATTCTCTCGTTAATAGCTACCTAATTAATAACTCGTAAAGGTAACATTACACGCCAATGTACAAGCACTAATTGCGAACCAGTTTTTATACGTTTCTCATACTTATTTCTCTGTGTAAGGTATCATCCGACTCGGTTGTCTTTATAACTCTTTTAAACAGAATAAAAAACATTCTTCAATCCTTTAATGGGCAGCGAGGCATATAAGCAACATATAAACTTGCTAAATTTTGAGATGTTTTATTGAATTTTTCTTTCCAATTTCTGGTTATGCTATCCTAAATACATAGAATACAGGTATTTCCAACTATATTATACTCCAAAATACTATTTTTTCAATACAACTTTTGTTTATTTTATTATTTTTAAGAATAGGAAGCACAATCCATGCAGCTGCTGTAAAATGTAACCCCGTCAGCATCCAAGCATGTTATTGCACCACTTTTTACTTGGGCCCTCCCCTTTCTTTACCACAGGAACATTTGACTACAGTTGCCGGGATTCAAACTCACGTTAAATGGATGGTTAATCTTTATACTTTAAATGAAGGAAAATTATTATAGTTAAATATTCTTCCTATAGTGAACAATAGAGAAATATAGAAGCATATGGGAACAACATGTACAAAGTATGGATGAAAAACGCTTGCCTAAGTTATGAGTAGCAGCCGATTGGAAGAAGTGTCGGAAGACCCATGAAGAGATGGAGAGAAACGCGAGCCTGGAGCAGGAGATATTCCTTATCCATGATGAGATGATGAGGATGATGATAATGATATAAGATTGAAAGGCACGCAGTCTGAGGAAAACTTAACGTTTTGTTTGAGAGAGCCAAATATTAGTCAGCCCCACACAATGTGCAAAACACGGTGAGAATAGCTAACCATAGGTGTCTTTTGAAATTACCTTCAGCTAATCTTTTGGAATGTTCCATTTATATACCACATTTAACATCTAAGATCATGTCGGTGACTTTTTACCTTGGGAACAACTGCTAAACACCAACAGTGTTAACTCGTATAGTGTTAATATTTAGGTTGGTAGTACTTTTGATTATTACATTAAATATACACATGCACGCGTAAACACACACATACACTTGGCACACACAAACATTCACACTTTCGTACTTCCAGACTCTAGGCAGTCCTGGATAAAGAAGAATTCCCAATCTCCAGCCGGGAATCGCACCCGGGACCTCTGGATTTGAAGGTTAGCATACTAACCACCACATCATAGAGGCAGGTTTTTTAACTGTTCCATTTCTGCCCCACCTTTAACTTCAAAGGTCATAACGACGGCCTTTTCTTTGGAATATATTGCCTATAGACAATGGTATTTGTATAGGATGTTTTGCGTCTTTGTACATTATATCATACTTTCAGGTCCTGGAGGACAGGAAATAGTCTTGGATAGAGAAAAACTTCCAGTCCACCGCCAGGAATCGAACTAGCGACAGTTCGCACAACAGGCGGATGTTCTACCGGTTACCGGGCCCTCTATTGCCGCCAGTCAGAGATAGTCTGGACATATTTTCACAGGTGTAACTGCAATCAGACTCTGAACAGTATACATTCTACTCAATATGTGTGCCAGCGCAAAATATTTACGTTTATTTTCCTCAAAATATCAGAAAATCAGAAAACTGCTACGTCACATCAGCTGACGACATTAATAATCTACCAGAATGAGTAAAATCATTTACTTCTTCAACAATTTGCGCTAGTTCCCACCAGATCACGCCACTGTTTATTCGCTATCTCCCTGTTGTGCAAATAAGAATTCCAAAATGTTGGTAAAGGTAATGAGTTCACTAGATGTGACTAAACGCTGCAAAAATAGTTTTTTATAATAACTGAACATGAGTTCTAAATTTTAAGAAACTATATATTTCTTTCAACTTAGCGCATTTAAACTACGAATTAAGTAAAGAAAATAATGTTAATAAATTTAAAAATATTATTCGCCGGAGGTGTGGGCAAATAAAAATAAAAAGTATATAGGCAGCATTGGCGTGCGTGGAAAAATGATGTGATTGTAAAAAGAAGCGACATGAAACTGAACAAAAGCCTAGTATCACTGTGAACGTTCAGAATAAATTGAGATTCAAAGCTTTTAAAAATATATTTCATTATATAGACATGGTGCAAATATTTCAATATATCTTTATTCTCTTTTTTTCCTCTTCCCTGGTAAGCCCAAGGGTCTCCTTCATGGAAGCTGATTCCCAGAAGGTCTTCGTGAGTCCAAAGCTTTGGAAATGCGTGCCCTAATATGAATAATAGGTAGGTATGTTGAGTTCTGTTATCATTAAGTTAGAAAACACTGACCACAAAGCAATTGGCCACATTATTCAGAGAAATACAGAGTTTTTAAGGAAGACTGCAATTGCTGCCAGAACACAATTATTGGCCAGAGGTGCTAATTTGCTCAGAATGCACCAGGAAAATATGCGTTTCTTGTACACGCAAACGTTCTCAAGGTGAAGTTGCTCCAGTTTCTGTCTGGCCAGAGGCACGGTGCTTGCAACACGAAAAGCCAATTAACAAACTCGGTGGCTATGTTCTTTATTGTTTGTTTGGAGCCTCCGGGTTACGCGAAAAGCAGACGGGAATGCAACAACAGCTACTGTTTCTGAAGGCTAGAGGGAAGCGCGTTCTTCATCTGGTTTACATGTTTTCTCACAAATACGGAGCACATACTTGAAGTAATCAACCCCAGGAATGTGGAATCGCCGCAGAAAATGAGGAGTGCCGCAGGGTATTGTCTTAAGACCAATTGGGCTGTTGTTTCTGAAAGCCAGCGGAAAGCTCTTTCTTTAGCTGGTTTAAATGCTTTCTTATACACACAGAGTACATAATTGAAATAAGCAATTCCAGAAATCCGAAGTCGTCATAAAATGAAGAATGGTTGCGTGTGCCGCAGTGTATTATCTTATGCCCCACTTCTCTAAAGCTTATATCAAAGGCTTTTCGAGCAAGATTCATTACGGATATTGGAATAAACTCCCCATATTACCTAGTGGTATAAATGAAGCTGTAGACAGAATTTGTTGATATTAATATAATATTATAATGGTATCTTAGGTATTTTCATGGAATGGTTGATAGCGTGTGCTTGAAAAATATTACTGATTGAAAAAATCTGATGTGAAACATCTACACGGCTTTAACTAACTTCTAGCACAACAGCCCTTACGGGGCAAGGATTACCCCCAGGCCGCCGCGTACCCCACCTCTGCACTCTTTAAATTAACTGGACTCCATGATCATAAAATCCTAAACTTAATAAAAATCCTGTATAAATGCTCAATACTCAATGTATGCACTATACATATAAGCAACTTTAGTAGTTACTGCACTCTAGATTTATTAAGGCCTGGTTTCTCAGAACAAGGTGATTAGTACCTTATCATTCCAAAGCAACGACATATTATTGTTTGGAATTCAATGTTATCAAATGTTACATATGCGTAGAATCAGGACTGCTCTCCGATATGTGAAATACCAGGATCTACTGTTAAGACGCTAATGGGTCGTATAACCTAAATAGTCGTTTCCACACATCAATTCGTAATTAACAGTTATTCCATATAAATAAATGGCAAATTGCTTTCAAATTAACTAAGGGCAACCTGTTTCGATAATGTAATCCATTAACAACGAATAAACACATATAATCCCTCCCTTTAAAGTACTTTACTTGAGGAATAACAGATCCAGTTTTCCAAACAAGACGCTCGAAGTATGTTTTTCACCCTTAAAGAATATAGGTGTTAGGATTTCTTGGTAGAAAGAAGATGTAAGAATATATAATTTAGTATATTCTGCGAGGACTGTCCTCACGTAATAAAATGTTATCATTATTACTTACTCAGCGAATGTATAAAAAGATCGGTTGGAAATACATCTTGATATGTTTGATACAAAGCATTGTTGATCTTGTCATGGAGTATTTTACATTAAAGTTAATCAAGTGAAACTTAATATAAATGATATTTTATCTGAACAATTAGTTACTGTTGGCTCTTCTGTACCGACATACCCTGAGAAGCATTCTTATTTTTAAATATAAAACTATACAAGCGCTAATCTTTTACCAAGTTACGACCTATTTGACAGTGCTACCAACATAAATAAAAAAACTCGCTGAGACATCGATAGTAGGGCAAAGATACTATATATCTTTTCTGTGGTGTGGGTTCCCAGAAGAGTTAACTACCACATATCTGATTCTCGACAAAAAATTGTTAGAGAAAGCAGAAAGAAAAGAGTTGGGGAGGGAATAGAATTGCTTATCTAGTATTAATTAAGCATCAATATTTTAGTTCCAAAGGAATAAGGCAATAAGCAACTCTAGGGATAAAGTTAGCCCAGTGTAACCTAAAAGTACTATATCAAGTATCTCCAAATATTGTGATTAATGAGTATGAATTTCATTCATACAACTAAATGTGTAATGAAACAATTACTGTTAACGTTTATCTCGATTAACAAACACATAGAAAAATAAGCCTTTGTCAAACTATCTTTTAGAAGATGCATACAAAATTTGATGTTTTGCACTCAAATGACTTTCTCTACTCACTCCTGTGCAAACTACGAGCATTTTTACAAATGCTTATTCTTTTCTCTACGTCACGTTAAGCAAGATAGACTTTTGTGCAAATGAATTTATCACAAATTTCCTTATACATAGGTATTATGGGAATAGGGAGGCCACAGTAGCTTAAGCGATAGTGAAATAAGTTCAATTTGAATGACCAGGAAAAACAAAAGAAAGCTAATAGGAGAAAAGTAGGCAAAAAGTATTGGAACATTCAAACCAATAACAATGGGAAAGTTTAACTTAAAATAATACTAATATTACTATACTTATTATTATTATTGTTGTTGTTATTGTTATTGTTATTATTATTATTATTATTATTATTATTATTATTATTATTATTATTATTATTATTATTATTATTATTATTATTATTATTATTATTATTATTATTATTATTATTATTATTATTATTATTATTATTATTATTATTATTATTATTATTATTATTATTATTATTATTATTATTATTATTGAACACGATAGTTCAATATCGTGTGGTGCATATTCCTGCTATGTTGATGGCTCTCTCTTAATCACCCTACGTCACGGTACGCCACTTTCTGAAGGATCGAAGTTGCGCAATTACAGCTTGAAGATGCTGCCAGAAGTGCAAAGGATGATTCAATATTTGAATGCAAATTCCCCGAACCCTGCGGCTACCTGGTAATTTCAAGGAGCGTCTGTGAGATGAAAAGAAGGGCTATAAACAAGCTTTATTTCTTTGTTTCGATCACGCACATGGGCGGGATTAAATCTGTGCGCTTGTTCAATAACATTGTTATTCTCGTCATGGCAGTTAACAGCCAGTAGTGATGTACATGTTGTGGGTCGACGAACTCCTTTCTTGTGGCGCAACAAAGAAGACAAACGAGATCACCACATGGAACTCGAAAATAAAAATAAACCACAAGGAGACAAAAAGTTGTCACCTTGGTCAGAATAGCAGCCTCCCCGGAGTGTGAACAGAATAAAAGTGAAGCGACCTAACTTCATGAGACAGACAAGTGACGAGCGTAACAAACTGTTTTTATTATAGTAACAGAGTGCGCATAGTCTCAGTGAAAATAAAAATGTCACAAAGACGAATTAACAGCCACACAAGTAGCTTTTGTTTACAGCTGTGGTAGTAGTAGTAGTAGTAGTAATAGCAAGAGTAATGATAATGATAATGATGGAAATGATAATAATAATAATAATAATAATAATAATAATAATAATAATAATAATAATAATAATAATAATAATAATAATAATAATAATAATAATAATAATAATAATAATAATAATAATAATAATAATAATAATAATAATAATAATAATAATAATAATAATAATAATAATAATAATAATAATAATAATAATAATAATAATAATAATAATAATAATAATAATAATAATAATAATAATAATAATAATAATAATAATAATAATAATAATAATAATAATAATAATAATAATAATAATAATAATAATAATAATAATAATAATAATAATAATAATAATAATAATAATAATAATAATAATAATAATAATAATATTGTTTATTTCGATCTTTTACCAGTGCCTTCATTGTCGTTTGCGTTGTTATAGTAAAATTACCGATCAAGGTGGTATTGCGGTAAGGTTGCATTCTGGAGATCTGTGGTTCAAATACCGCCATGATCGTCCACTTTGAGGTTTTTCCAGATTTCCCTCAGTTGTTATAACTTGTAAATGGCGGGTAGGTAACTGTAATAAAAATGCGTTAAATACCACTAGAACAGGGCGTTACGAACGATCTTCAATACCGGACGTAGATTCCCGTCTCATATCCTTCATACCCAATCAGGACTTCCGTACATCGAGGACTTGGTAAAGGAGCGATCCCGAACCATGTACTCGAAAATTAACTCGCACACCAATCAGCTGGTACGGGTATTAGGTCAATATGACCACAGAGCACCTAGAAGAAAGAAAAGTTACCACTTACCCAAGGACGTCCTTGGATAAGGGTAATGCCACTCCCATCCTCCAACACATCATTACCCATCACCTATTCCTGCCCCCTTTCTGTATCCTGAATTAGGTATACAGAAAGAAAACTTTGCCCAGAACACAAACGCACGACAATACACGGACAACCTCCCATATCGCACAGATAAAGTCGCATTAGCGGCTAGGTGCTGTGCAAACAGACACACCGTACAGGAGAACCTGTACGACCTGATTACGGTTCTGGTTCTGGAAAGAATCTTATTTGTTGCATTGACAAGACTTTCTCTACTCTTGTACAAACTATCCTTACAATCTCTTATTCCTCTATCTTCTTCGTGTTAGTTGAGATAAACATTTGCAGAAATTATCTTTTGCTCATTTTCTTGTAGGTGCAAGGGGAATATGCGAATGCAATGGATGTTGAGTGATAGTCAAATCTTTTAAAGCTTTGAATTCCGTTCTCTTTGGACAGTCAACAGATAATAAAGTGAACAACGACCTTCCATTTAGAAAAGTTTAAGTATTGCAAAACTCACACAAATAATAAGCAATATCTCCAAAATGGTTAACTCCACTAAACAATCAATTTAAAAATCTACAAAAATTGTGTATTTTAACGCAGTCTGCATCTTTTGTCCAGTAAGATTTGGTCTACGTGGTTTACCAGTTTACCAAAAGTCATCAAGAGTAAACAGGACTATATGGCGAGGAAATTCAAAATATGCATTTCATTTGTCATAAAATATCTTAAACATATGGTCTTTTAATCAAAATCGTGAGCCATTTTTGAAAAATTTGCCATGTAAACGTAGTTTAAGGTGAAGGAATTTTCCTAAAACTCTTTGTAGCGCATTTTTGAAAGATATTAAACTTAAATACCAATTTTGGTTTTTAACAGAATTTTCGTTTTTGAGTTATGCTGTTCACAGACACATACACACGCACATACACACACGCGCGCTCACGCGGAACTTTTTCTAAAAATGCTTTTTCTTTTTATTCAGGGGACCTCAAAACTTATATCTACGGTGAAGTCTCGACGTCTCTACTATACACAGTAGGGAAAGTAAAAACAGTCTGAAGTCGGGTGTGTTTAAACAAACTTTTTTATTACAACTCGCACACCATACTCTTGAAGCAAATTTCCTGGTCAGGTAATAAGACTATTAGACTATTATGAAGCAAATGTAAACATGCAACATAGAGTATTCGAAAACGAGAACGTCACGCACAAATTTACTTAACAAAAACGATTATTACATCTACATGGTTAGTGCAGTAAATTTTAAGTACATCTTATGATTTCTATCTCTACAAACCTGGATGACATTTAGTATGAATAGGACTTTATGTAGTATCGACACCAAATTGAAGAAATGCCTACATTTTATTAGTCATGCAATAAAATTATCTTTATCGTCTATCATTTTAATCATTAGAGCTATTTCTGAGAAAACAAAATAATAGCTAATTTGCCCTACAACGGTAGGCAAAGGTTTTCATTGAGATTCTTCTCGGTGTGGAACAGTTTGGCATCTCTTCAATGAACCTTCTAAAATGTCATTTTTGGGCTCAATGAACGTATTTCCAATGAAAACCACATCCACACATACAGAATATTGTGGCAAAACACCATCGGAACTTCTCAATTCACTAGCACTGCGTTTCATTGGGGAATTCAAATCGATTTGAGTTCTAATTCCGGATTGAATACTGAAGTGGGATCACATGGAAATTTTGTTGCACGGAAACACTTTCCGGATTTAAATCGTTTTGAATCTGTTAAAGATGCTACTTCTACTGTATTCGCAATATACTAATGCGCTCATTTTGTTTTATTGGAAAAAGTGGTGGAATAAAACACAACAAAGCCACTATTATTGTTCCTATAATCTCGCAATATATTATTCTCAAAAACATTCACTAACTTTAAAACCAACTTCAAAATATACAAAAAAACATTTTTATAGGTTCGGCAACATAAATCATGTGACTACCACAATTGAATTATTTAGGTTTTATCTTTGCGTATCCAAATTGATCTCATTCTGGACTGAGTTCAACATGGAATCTTATTGTTAATGGTATTGGATTCAAATTGATTTAAATTCCCCAATAAAGTGTAATAAATATTGGGGAACTGGTAGAGAAAATAAAAACTAACAGTATCCATGTAGTATGTAGGAATGAGAAATGTGTCTTAACGTAATTCTGTGTGGAAAAGTAAAAATGTATAAAGAAATGTGTGAAATAATAAATTAAGGAGGTTGTACTGAAATGGAAAGACCAAATTCAAATTTGTCACTTAAGAAGTAGCAGAAAGAAGCCTTAAAATAGATTCACAATTTATATCAAACCAACTCACGTTTGCCTTCTCTTCAGATTGCGTTAGCTGTGCTGAGCAATCACTCCGGTATGGTCTAGTGGTTAGGATACCTGGCTCTCACCCAGGAGGCTCGGGTTCGATTCCCGGTACCGGAATTTTTTTTATTCCGTCTCTGGATCTTCTAAACTTACTCTAAGGCAAGGATATTACATTGAAGTTTTGCATAATCACTCCCTAAAATAAATAGTAAAGTTATTATTACATTTTGCAAAGCAGTCTTCTAACTTTCTCTATGTAGAAAGTTTAAATATTCGCCATTCAAGTCACCAATCCGGTATGGTCTAGTGGCTAGGATACCTGGCTTTCACCCAGGAGGCTCGGGTTCGATTCCCGGTACCGGAATTTTTTTTATCCCTTACTTTTAAGTCTGTTTGTTTACACAGTCTTACTAGTTAATGCATTTAACAATATTCTTACCGCTGGAGAAGACGTAAATGTACTGTTACTTCAGAGTGATGAAGGAATCTTCGGCTGCTGTTAGAGACCAACGAAAAGTCTTTATGTTTAGACCCAATTAATTTCTGTACACTTTCATATTGTTTCCTTAATGATCTTCATGGTGGTTTGTGAGAAAGTTTCACTAATGGTGTGGAACGATAGATTTTAGATCATCTCGTAACATTTGCTTCATATGAGGGAAAACTACAGAATAGTGTGTCACAGTTACAT
This sequence comes from Tenodera sinensis, assembly GCA_030765045.1. Classification (NCBI taxonomy): domain Eukaryota; kingdom Metazoa; phylum Arthropoda; class Insecta; order Mantodea; family Mantidae; genus Tenodera; species Tenodera sinensis. The sequence continues at coordinate 42,928,904 of CM060965.1, forward strand.
AATTATGTGTTTTGTAGGTAAGATACTCTTATGATTAAACGCATTGTGTAATTTTTTATGTATCTTCCACTTACCTATAGAAAAAAGAAAACATTAACATCGTGCCCAGGATTGCCAATATTTAAAAGTAAGATTATCTATCAGTAAAATTATAGATTTGGATTCAAAATTATCGTGCATCATAAGTCAAATGCTACAATAAAAATATCACAGAAACACTTCTGAAAATGTAATAGTGTTTATGTTTGTGGCACCTACTTACAAGACTGGTGACCTCAATCAGTATTATAACTTTAGCACTTATGTTTCTTGCACTATTCATCTGAAAGTTCATCGTCTTCCTCAACTGTTGCAGCATTATACAAATTTGTTGTTGAGATAAACTTTAACATCTTCTCAACTTACAGATTTTCGGATCCACCACATTCTTTTATAAGCTGAGACTATCGAATAAGTCCATTTACGGTACCTAGGTGCAATCTGTTTCTAATTTCTGTTTTTATTAAACCCAGTTTAGAAAAATCTCTCACAAGAAGCGTTTCTGTGGGGCAACGAAATCACTGACAATGCAAACTCCGCAAGTTCTTTGAAATCAGTATTTGCTTCAACGTAACACATCTGTTTGACAGCACTCCAGAAACTTTCAGGTTCAGGCATGTTCTTTATTTCACACGGAATATCACTTATACTGAGTTTTCTCCATTGATCATCAATCTTCTGAACAGTGTCTTGTTCATTGGGGTTACCAGATATGGGCACACTGGCAATAAGGGGATAAAAGGTAGGAGGGTTAGTAGGATATGAAATACTTGTCTTAGAATTAAAATTATTTTGTTGTTTAACGACGCTATCAATTGCCAGGATCGCATCAGCGTCGCCGGTCGCCGGTGTGCCGAAATTTTGTCCCGCAGAAGTTCTAATACATGCCAGTGAATCTACTGACATGGAGCTGTCGTTTTTAAGCACACTTAAAAACCATCGGCCTGGGCCGGATTTGAACCCGCGACCTTGGGATCAGTAGGCCAGCGTCTAACCAACTGAGCCACCCAGACCGACACTTACTTGTCTTAGAGGGGTGGAGACAGGCCATGAGGGCACAAGTGCTGTCGCTATCTATAATTAATTTCATTTCGCTGGTGTAATAAGCCAGTGAAAATTATATTTCCCCGGTATCGAACTATCAGACATTCAAATTATCGTACACCCCCTAATTATCGTACGGAATCACAGAAAATACGTGTTTTGAGGTTCCTTAATAAAAATTAGACAAATGAACCGGTATATATGTTTGTTCTTGGGTATCTGAGAGCTTAATTACAACGGAATGTTGGAAAAATACGAAACGTGTATTAGAGTTCAACATCTTCGAAAATTTGTCGGGAAAATTCCCTAAAACAAACTAATCTCTTATAGAATATCCAAAAAGAACAAACAGTACGTCTCAATGAAACAGACAATTTATACCTAATAACATTTGTGTTGCATTTCCAATAATATTTTCAGGTACTTTATGTTTCCTCAAGTCATAAGCAGCTATTGGTCTATTATTTCTCTAGTGGTTTTGCAAGAGTATAGAATTTCAAAGCCATCACATAGCACCTTCGTGTTAAAGATTTGATCATTCCTTATGTCTTTTGAGTCTGCATTATACCCACAACGAAATGTGTAATAGAAGCATTTCTGTATACTATTTGGACTAACAAACTGTGGACCAAAGACTAAAGTGTTTGTAACAATAGTTTGTAGAAGAGAGAACGCGCCTTGCTCACCTTGTCTTGCCGGGTGACGAAGGTTGCTTTGATACAAGTGCAGTGGTGGCTTCCTTCCATCTTCGCGGTAGTCATAATTTCCATGGCACCTTCTGTGGCTAGCCAAATTACACCATTTATAACCTTCCTTCATCTCATGCACGTAATATTCTTACTCTGCCTCATGATTAACATACTAAATTGGTTCTCTTTCACAATAAATAAAGCAGTCAACTTCCATTGCTATTTTGTCTTAAACTATTTTAAAACTATTTGATCAACATAATAAATCGTTTGGTTTTAAACTTAATGTTGTTGTTCGGTACCTAAAAAACTCATAACAAACTAAACCCCTAAAAAGTAGAACCATGTGTTCCGTTTTATGTTTACAAATACGAGTATTCAGAAAGTACCTTTTGAAATTGTAAATAAATACCTGTAAGATCACCAAAGTTTGCTTTATACTTCTGATCATAGTGGCGTTTGATATTGTAACGGTATATATTTGCAAATTGAAATGAGCATATTAAACAGCAAACTTTCCTGACTTTGTAACTTACAAAAACATTCGCTCATCATGAAACAGACGCCCCAAGGAAGCCATACTTGCCACTGATAACGCGTGTAAAAGCAAAGGTAAAGGCTGAACATCAATGAAGGGGAGGGATTGCCGGTGGAGTGGCTCTTTTGAGCGAATTTTGCCCATGCTACTTTACAGCCAGCCCAGTATATCACTTAATTGTGCTTCCGTTGGATATGATCTAGTGAATAACGTACCTCTATTTCCGCAATGGTTCACTCTACACAAAACTTTAGACAAATTGTAGTAAACAGGACTTAATGGGCTACAGCCAGAAAATTCAAGATATGTATTTCACTTGTCATACAAATGTCTCAAACATATACCATTTTAATAAAAAATTTTAGAGCCATTTTCAAGAAAATTAAGATTTTAGAAAAAGTTTGCATATATAGGGTGGGGCTGTTTTCTTCAAAATCTTCGTGTCGCATCCTTTAAGGATATTGAATTTACAAACCAACTTTGGTTTTTAATAGACTTTTCGTTTTTGAGTTATGTTGTCCATAGACATACCGACAGACACGCACACACACACGGACTTTTCTCTAAAAGTGCTTTTTTGGATTCAGGGTGCATCAAAACATTTTCTGTGAAATCTTGACATAGAATTTTTGGTTGGGATACAACGCTGAAATATTCTAACACTTAAATATTATAACAAACATAAACTAATTTAACAAAAGAGTGGAATGTTTCACAAATTGTTCCAATGCTAGAAATATAACATTCAAAAATACTAGAAAAACTTTCTTCTTTCTGCATATTAACGACGAGAATTTTCTCTGGGTAATTTGACACACAGAAATTTTAAAACCGGAAGCAAATATTTTTTGGAGTCCCTGTGAGCGTTCATGTACCCCAAAAGAAATAATAGCGATCATCAATTTTAAGGAATAATTGTTTTTGCATTTAATCAAAATATCGAAATTTGGATTCTGTCATAACGTCATGCCCTAATTTTTCCCCACATAGTGATAATTATTTTTCATGCGCGGCCATTTTTGAAGGCTCTACGCAGACGCTGCTTACCTTGGTGCCCCCCCCCCCTCCCCCGCTGAAATTAAAGAAGTAATACACTCAGTTATTTTCTTTCTTTTTTCACGTTTCAATTTTACTCTTAACGTGGTCACTGAACGAAAAGACATTGGCATCTAGGAAGTACCACGATCTTTCGCATGTCTGCTACGGTAGATTACAGAATCAAAACATTTTTTTACCATTCAAAATGCTCCACGCCTTGCAATTTAATTCGGATCTCCTTGCAAAATCATAAATACATGTTAACATCTACATTTTGCATAAAAGTTACTTTTTACTTTTCCTTCTGCTTTTTTTTCCCTGTTTGCCCTCCCCTTATGTACGACTTGCACCCCAAGGACTTAGTGCCTAGGGCCAGAAGCCCACAGGAACCAATGGACGGGACAGAGTGAAGACCTGGAAGCGGGTAGTCAGCGTATGATAGTGATGAAGAGGATGATATGAAATGCAGGCGAAATGGCCGATTGAAAAGGTGATAACAGAACAATTGGTTAAATAAGTGGCGGGAGAAACCGGAGAACCCAGAGAAAACCCACCCTGACGTCGCTTCGTGCACTACGAATACCGCATGCGGGCCCTTGGCTCGAAAGAACTTGGGGAATTCTGAGAGAACAGTTCATTTTTCTCCATCATTCTTCTATTTTACCTTCCTTCTTTACTTTCCGCAGCAGCTACAATGAATGGTAATACGAATTGGAATGTAAAGAATTGGTTGAGTGTTGCCTTTATCAACTGCAAACCCCCCTCAAACTCATTGTACTAATTCAATTCCTAAGTAGGGAATATAGTTACACTGCACAGCTATTCTATCACAGCAACTGCAATATTCTTCATGATCTATTATTACCAACATGGCTGAAATTAAAAACAATGCTCACACCAAAGGTCTGTGTTTTTTCTGCTTCGTACTTGCGTAAATAAACCAAGGATTGCATTCCATCCAAAAATTCGACACGAATATTTCACCGGAAATACGGGTATGAAATTACTTTAATTCAATAAAAGCATTTTTCAAAGAAAATCTATGTATGCCTGTCTGTCTAGAGCAGCATAGCTCACCAACGAAAAGTCCTAAAATCTCAAAAATCTTATCGAGTTCAGTGTCTTCCAACAATGCCCAAATGATTATAAAATCATTTTTTACATGTTAAATTCGCAAAACAAAACAATATTTCAGTTAGTAGTTTTAGTGCTGGCTTCAATAAAATATACACACCTTTCACTTTTAGGAACCACATTAAAACTATAATTTATAATATATCTTAATACAATTTTGCACACAATTATATCTAGCACAGTTATATCTCGTCGAAACCGTGAACTCCCAAATAAGAGCCTCACATGCAACCGCTCAGTTTACCTTTCTGACTTCAATCTGTCTCTCTGTCTGTCTACCTGCCTGCCTCCCTTACTGTCTGTCTGTCTCTCTCTCTCGCTGTCTGCCTTGTCAGACTGCCTCGTTAGAGTGCCTTGTCAGACTGTCTTCTCAGCCTGTCTTCTCAGCCTGCCTTGCCTGACTATCTTTTCGGTCAGACACCAAAGTTCTACATGCAAAATTACAAGTACAAGCTGAATTTAGAGGTGATGAGTCAAGCGGTTTAGGAGCACATAGAGAGCAAACATACAAATATTACTTTAGACAGACAAGATAGTCAGACAGATAGGACAGTCACACAGATAGGACAGACGAGACTGTCCGACGAGAATGCCTGCCGAGAATGACTGACTAGACTACCTGACGAGACTCCTCAGAGAGACCAGACCGTCCCGCCGGACCAGACCGTCCCGCCTGACCAGACCGTCCCGCCTGACCAGACGGTCCCGCCAGACCACAATGTCCCACTAGACCAGACGGTCCCACTAGACCAGACGGTCCCACCAGACCAGACGGTCCCACCAGACCAGAGATTCTCGTCAGACATACCCATCAGTCAGTCCCGTCGGACAGTCCCGTCGGACAGTCCCGTCGGACAGTCCCGTCGGACAGTCTCGTCGGACTATCTCCTCAGACAGTCTCGTCAGACAGTCTCGTCGGACAGTCTCGTGTGACAGTCTCGTCGGACAGTCTCGTGAGACAGTCTCGTCGGACAGTCTCGTGAGACAGTCTCGTCGGACAGTCTCGTGAGACAGCCTCGTGAGACAATCTCGTCGGACAGTCTCGTGAAACAGTCTCGTCGGACAGTCTCGTCGGACTGTCTCGTCGGACAGTCTCGACGGACAGTCTCGTGAGACAGTCTCGTGAGACAGTCTCGTCGGACAGTCTCGTGAGAAAGCCTCGTGAGACAATCTCGTCGGACAGTCTCGTCGGACAGTCTCGTGAAACAGTCTCGTCGGACAGTCTCGTCGGACAGTCTCGCGAGACAGTCTCGTCGGACAGTCTCGTGAGACAGCCTCGTCGGACAGTCTCGTCGGACAGTCTCGTCGGACAGTCTCGTCGGACAGTCTCGTCGGACAGTCTCGTGAGACAGTCTCGTCGGACTGTCTCGTCGGACAGTCTCGTCGGACTGTCTCGTCGGACAGTCACGTCGGACAGTCTCGTGAGACAGTCTCGTCGGACAGTCTCGTGAGACAGTCTCGTGAGACAGTCTCGTCGGACTGTCGCGTCGGACTGTCTCGTCGGACAGTCCCGTCGGACAGTCTCGTGAGACAGTCTCGTGAGACAGTCTCGTGAGACAGCCTCGTGAGACAATCTCGTCGGACAGTCTCGTCGGACAGTCTCGTGAAACAGTCTCGTCGGACAGTCTCGTCGGACAGTCTCGTGAGACAGTCCCGTGAGACAGTCTCGTGAGACAGTCTCGTGAGACAGGCTCGTCGGATTGTCTCGTCCGACAGTCTCGTCGGACAGTCTCGTCGTACAGTCTCGTCGTACAGTCTCGTACAATCTCGTCGTACAGTCTCGTCGGACTGTCTTTTCGGACTGTCTCTTCAGACAGCCTCTTCAGAGAGCCTCTTATGAGTCCCGCCAGACTGTCTCGTTAGACGCTCCCGACGGACTGTCACGTCGGACAGACTCGTCGGACTATCTCGTGAGACAGAACCGTCTCGCCAAACACGACCGTCTCGCCAGACGAGACTGTCTCGTTTGACAGTCTCGGCAGAATGTATCAGTCTCGCCAGACGAGACTGTCTCGTTTGACAGTCTCGGCAGAATGTATCAGTCTCGACTGTCTGGCGAGACGGTCCTGTCAGTCTCGTCAGACCGCTTAGCCAGTCAGTCTGGTTGGCGAGACGATCCGGTCAGTCTCGTCAGTTTCGTCACACAGTCTGGTCCGGCGAGACGGTCTCGTCAGACAGACTCGTCGGAGTATCTCGTCAGAGAGGAGACTGTTTGACCGTCTCGTCGGACCGTCTCGTCGGACCGTCTCTTCAGACAATCTCGTCAGTCTCGACAGTCTGGTCCGTCGTACTATCTCGCCAGACGAGACCGTCTCGTCAAGCTGTCTCGTCGGACCGTCTGGTCGGACAGCTTCGTCGGACGGTCTCGTCGGACGGTCTCGTCGGACGGTCTTGAACGGCGGAACGGTCTTGAACGGCGAGACGGTCTTGAACGGCGAGACGGTCTTGTCCGGTGAGACGGTCTTGTCCGGTGAGACAGTCCTGTCGGGTGAGACAGTCCTGTCGGGTGAGACAGTCCTGTCGGGTGAGATGGTGCTGCACGGCGAGATGGTGCTGGCCGGTGAGACTGTCTGGTGAGACTACCTGGCGGGTCTACCTGGCGACACTGTCTGGCGAAACTGTAGAGAAAGAACTGTAGAGTAGAGAAGGTCATGTGAGTGCAGCACACAGATTTTTCTCTACTGAAGTGTCACCTTGCGACCAACTCTTAAAACCTTTGACTATCACTTAAGCCTACTGCATTTTTTGTATTTGAAGCAAAAGCTAATGAAATGACTTAACATTGTGTTAATCCCTTGCAAACGTTTACGGAAATGATATTTATGCAAATAGAAATTAAAATATCAGTGACATTCTCGTGCAGTATACCATTGGCAAATAACTGTTTCTCCTTTGTAAGAACTTCGTAAAATATACTGTAGAACTTCTAAGAAATGTTAATTTATTGCATCCTGCTGTTTTCCTCGTCTCTACGAAACTTTTCTGAAAGTCGAGGTTTTGTGCTTGGTATTTCTTTCAGAATATGTTAGGAATGTTTATGGCACATTTTCTTTCTTCTGCCCTCTTCTTGGCTCTCTTTTGTGCCGTTTACTCATTACCTTCTGTAGTTTACGTTACGCACAAACACAAGCTTCTTTGAAATAAAGTAAGAAAAAGAATTGCTAATGTTTGTAGGGAGTATACGAAAAGGATCGTTTAACATGGACAGGAAACTTGAAGAGGTCTTTGTGTACATATAGCTCTATCGCGTTTTTACTGAAGACTAGGTAATGGGCAACATTAACTGGAAAAGTTGGTTAAGTGAAGGAACTTTTCTACTTCTATTGTAGTTTTGTTTATAGACTGTTACAATAAAGTTATTTTAATGACGGAAACAGTTTATTTCGAGTTAGATGTTTATAAAAGGAGTGTTCTATGCCTGGCCTAGTTTCCCATTTTTAATGCATATTGTAACGTTCAATTTCCGTGTGAAAAGCATCCTATAAATTTGATACTCCTTGACTGACATCACGTTGCCAAGGAGGCAGGGAGTAACTTTTAGAGCTTGAAAGGCTCTAGTTAGTTGAGATAATATTTGCAGAAATTATCGTATTTCTCACTTGTGCGCTGGTCACTAAATGAAGGGTTTGAAATTGCGTTCTCTTTACACGGTCAAGACATAAAAAAATGACCTTCGCTTTATCTCCGAAATGGTTCACTACACCCATGAAAATGCACATAAATTGTGTGTTTTGACGAGATCTATATCTTACCAGTTACATAGATGTGATCAAGATTAAATATGGGCTATAGTCTGAAAATTCAAAATATATATTTTATTTACCATAAATCTTAAAAATATCACATTTTAATTAAAATCGTTTGAGCAATTTTTGTAAACATCTAACTTTCGAAAACTTTTCCATGTAAAGGGTAGTTTAAGGTGGAGAAAATTTCTTAAAGGTCTTCGTGTCCCATCCTTAAAAAATATTAAACTTCATACCAAGTTTAGTTTTGAAGAGGTTTTTGTTTTTGAGTTATGCTGTTCACAGACACACACACACACACACACACACACACACACACACACACACACACACACACACATACACACACACACACACACAGAGACCTTTTCTAAAAATATGTTTTTTTGGGGGGGGGGCGATTCAGTGGGCCTCAAATGTATATTCCGTGAAATCTCGACATTTAATTTTTGGGTAGAATACAACACTTGCCCTACGTATTATACGTAGTAGAGGAAGAAGAAAAAAATATAAAATGAAACCAAAATCACTAACTTAAAGGAAGTTTTTTAACAGTAAGGGTTTAAAGTGCCTGTTTTTTTTTCTAGAGAGGAGTAACAATACAACAATTGTAACAAATGTAACAATTTACAAAAATGTTACATAAATGAAAAAACATCGCTTCTTCAAGTGACTTAGATCATACGAAGCTTCGGTATTGCAGAACAGTGTTGTACTAGGGAATTTTAATTAAGTTTGTGTTTATTCAGTCATTTTGCTTTTAACACTAAATGTCTTTCTTCCCCCTTGACAAATAATAACTATCGAGCAAATTGGAACCTTTATGGCTCAATGATAGGTAATGAATTGACCAAAATGACTTTTTATGGTTTCTCTCTATTTCAGATGAATAACGGATTGCACATTTAATACTAAAGCCCGAAGGTCCAATGAAAAAGTTAAAGGAATAGAAATACGGTAAAGAAAGGAGACTACACAGCTAAGGGTATCTGTCTAGCATATATTGGCTGAAAAGAATCAATTGAATTTACTTGTTGGGCTATGACTAATAATCTAAGTGACATTTAGTTGTTAAACCCATACACACATTCATTCATATGTAAGTTGTAAGTTTTCGATAAAATGCTTCACCTTGAGAAATCTTTGGCAGATCATGAAAAACTGGGGAGGTAGAAAAGAGCAGTCTGAACCTTGACACAGGTAAACCACTCAACACGTTATGGAAGACCTTATTAGCAGGTCAAATTCCTATTTGAGGAGAAAGAACCAATAGGATTAGAGATGCGACGGGACAAGGTAGTAACCAGGGTTGGCAGTGACTAATTGGATGGATTTTCTGCAGTTGCCTATTGAAGCACCCAACATAGTTTTACGGCAAAACGTCGGCATAATTTATAGTTTCTTAAAAAATCCAACAAGACACGGCACATACTGAAAACAAGAAAGAAGTAAAAAGTATAATAGACTTTTATTCTTTGATTATCCATTTTCGAGGAAACATACATTAAGAATGAATGAATCAAAGAACAAATACATCGCACCTATTTTTACAAATAATCTTTTTAGGATATAGGTCATCTGAAATCTTACTGGTGACCGAATTTTTGTCTGGGACCGAATACTTCCTGCATTTCCGCAAGAAAATTAAAATGATCGGCAAACACACACGGATCAAGTCATTTATTTTCCTGCTTAATTTAACAACAACGCAATAGTTTCAACTGCTAGTGTTAAAAATGGGAGTGTTTGTAGAAGAAAAATTACTTTGACCTATGCATGCGTGTGGGAAGTACGGTCATTTATATGCACGAAACATTATGATCTCTGATTAGGCGATAATGTCGAAATTGCGTGTCCCTTATGCTGATATTCTGCAATATGTATTAACATTATAAACGCAATTATAATATAACAGCCATTTTTATGCTACACGGACTTAAGGTTTAACTTTTCTGTCATGTTTCTGTGCACGAAAGGGCGCCTGTATAAAAGAGAATGGTTTGTGTTGCTGACTAAGACGCCTATAGCCCGCCCTAACCTTGTTCCAATGATTCCCTTGTGTTGATTGCCATCCTGTTTACCCCTGGTCCCAAGAAGGCGGTTGTAAAATCTGATAACTTAACGGTTGAAGTTTAGAACGGATACATTGACCGTAATAATGGCGGTAAAACACAAAAGAAAGGTCCGAGGCTAAAGAGTAGTGACTGTGTGTATGTGATCGAACAGCGATAACACCAGGAAGGTCTAGAAGCTTCTCCCTAATTCCTCGGAGTCATCATAGCACTGCGCATCGAGAGAACTCGAAGGAGGACACGTAACGTTGACTCCAGTATAAATAGGATGGACATAGAGCAGTTGATGTCAATTTAGAGTTAATAGAGTTAGTTTATAGCTGAGTTGTTTAGGGTGTAGGTCGTCGCCTACAGCTAGTTTTTAATCACGAGAGTGAGTCGGCCAGCCTGTCAGTGGGTACTTACGTGTCGTCGAGTAAATGTATCGTAATAGTCAAGAGACAGAGAAACTGGAGAAAGACATTGAAAGGCTGAGAAAGAGTGTCAGAGGAACAATTGTGCAAGAAAAGACTAAACTTGTTAACAACGAGATGGAAATTATGCGTTTGTAGCAAACTTTACAGGACAAGAAAATGATAAAAAGGTAACAGCAATTCAAATTTTGGCGTTTTATCACCATATATAAGACAATTTAAAGTTATATATGTCACATATGATGGTAGTAATGTTGTAAAAACTGCTTCAAAGTACTCCGACGCGACAATTAAATGCCCAAAGCTGTCGCTGATGATCCACTCTGTCTTAACACTGACTGTATACAACAATTATTTAAAAAGTAACTCTCCCCTGTGTAGTCTCCTCGTTGTTATAGTGCAAAGTGCCGCCGAATTCTCTGGAAAATACACCTTTTCTCGAACTTCTCAAAAACAAGCTGGCGTTTCAAAGTCGGTCTTTGTTACAGTCCGTCTATTGCTGCCCTTGTTTATTGCCGCGCTTTGCCTAGTAGTGTTGTAGGTAGCGTCTCTTTGACGGGCAACCGCGGTCATAATTATTTATTTTGTGCTTTTATGTACGAAGATAACAGTTTGTTACTTGTAAGATGAATAGAGTAACTTGCTTCCAATGCTTCGGTTGTAATTATAGGATGTAACACAGGCCTTCGAAATAATTAATAATTAACCACTTAAAAGACTTAAAGAAATCAGTACGAGTATCATTTACTTGAAATTAATGTATCTAAAATCGTTGAAAACGTCCGGTATGGACTAGTGGCTAGGATACCTGGCATTCCCTCAGGAGGCTCGGGTACGATTCCCGGTACCGCAATACAGATTTTTTTTTTGCAGGCAGTATCATGTATCATTTGCTTGAGGTTAATGTATCTGCAAATGCCAAGACTGTCTTGTCTGGAGAGACGGTCTTGTCTGACGAAACTGTCCTGTCTAACGGGAATGTCCTCCTGTCTGTCGAGACTGTCCGGTCTGACGAGACGTCTTTTCTGACGAGACTGACCTGTATGGCGAGACTGTCTTGTGTGGCGAGACTGCCCTGTCTGGCGATACTGCCCTGTCTGACGAGACTGTCCTGTCTGAAAAGACTGTTCTATCTGAAGAGACTGTCCTGTCTGACGAGACTGTCCTGTCTGAAAAGACTGTTCTGTCTGAAGAGACTGTCCTGTCTGGAGAGACTGTCCTGTCTGACGAGACTGTCCTGTCTGACGAGACTGTCCTATCTGGAGAGACTGTCCTGTCTAACGAGAATGTCCTGTCTGTCGAGACTGTCCGGTCTGACGAGACGTCTTTTCTGACGAGACTGACCTGTATGGCGAGACTGTCTTGTGTGGCGAGACTGCCCTGTCTGGCGAGACTACCCTGTCTGGCGATACTGCCCTGTCTGACGAGACTGTCCTATCTGAAAAGACTGTTCTGTCTGAAGAGACTGTCCTGTCTGACGAGACTGTCCTGTCTGAAAAGACTGTTCTGTCTGAAGAGACTGTCCTGTCTGGAGAGACTGTCCTGTCTGACGAGACTGTCCTGTCTGCCGAGACTGTCCTATCTGGAGAGACTGTCCTGTCTGACGAGACTGTCCTGTCTGACGAGACGGTCTTGTCTGGGAGACTGTCCTGTCTGGGGAGACTGACCTGTCTGACGACACTATCTTGTCTGACGATACTGTCCTCTCTAGCGAGACTGTCTTGTATGACGAGACTGTGGTGTCTAGAGAGACTGTCCTGTATGGCAAGACTGTCTTGTCTGGCGAGACTGTCCTGTCTGACGAGATTGTCCTGTCTAGAGAGACTGTCTTATATGGCAAGACTGTGTTGTCTGGCAAGACTGTCCTGTCTGAAAAAAGCTGTCGTGTCGAGGCAGTCTTACGAGACAGTCTTACGATACAGTCTTATGAGAGTATTTATGACTGTCTTATGAGACAGTTTTATAAGACAGTCTTATGAGACATTCTTAGGAGGTTGTCTACCAGGCTGTCTTAGGAGACAGTCTTACGATACAGGCTCGTTTGGCGAGACGATCTAGTCTAGCGAGACTATTGTCTGACGAGACGGTCTTCTCTAGCGAGACCCTCTTGTCTACCGAGACAGTCCTGTCTGACGAGACTGTTGCCTGGAGAGGCTGTCTTACGAGACAGTCTTACGAGATGGTCTTATGAGGCAGTCTTACGAGACAGTCATAGAGGCCGTCTTAGACACACGCTTACTAATGGTCTTATGAGACAGTCTTATGGGATAGTCTTAAGAGGCAGTCTTACAAGACAGTCTAATAAGACATTCATAGGAAGTTGTCTACCTGGCTCTTTTACGAGGCTGTCTTACGAGACAGTCTTACGATACAATTTTTATTTTATTAATTAACGTCCTCCAACATTGTGTCATATCGGACGAATGAATGAAATGAAATGAAATGGGTGAAATGATGCTCAAATGAGCCCGAGGTCCATGGAGCTTTAAGTTATCCGACATTCGTCTTCTCAGGGCAGGGAAAACCTCGGAAAAAACCTTACCCGGATAACTTACCCTAAGCGAGACGATACAATCTCGTCTGGTGAGACTCTTGTCTCTAACGAGACCGTCTTGTCTGGCGAGTCTGTCCTATATCTCATGTCTGTCCTGTCTGAGGAAATTGTCCTGTCGAGGCAGTCTTACGAGACTGTCTTACGTTACAGCCTTACGAGGCAGTATTACGGGACAGTCTTGTGAGACTGTCTTGCTAGGCTGTCTTACGAGACCGCCTAAGAGGACGTTTTACGAGACTTTCTTACGACACAGCCTCACGAGACAGTCTTACGAGACAACCTTAGAGATGGTCTTATGAGACATTCTTAGGATGTTGTGTACTAGGCTGTCTTACGATACTGTTTTACGAGGCAGTCTGAAGAGACGGTCTCTTCTGGCGAGACGATCTAGTCTGGTGAGATGGTCTTGTCTGACGAGACGGTCAAGTCTGGAGAGACGGTCTGGTCTGGCGAGACTGTCGTGTCTGACGAGACTGTCCTGTCCGACGAGAATGTCCTGTCTGTCGAGACTGTCCTGTCTGATGAGACTGTGCTATCTGACGAGACCGTACTGTCTGACGAGATTGTCCTGTCAGGAGAGAGTGTCCTGTCTGGTAAGACGGTCTTTTCTGACGAGATTGTCTTGTCTGACGGGACTGTGTTGCCTGGTGAGAGTGTCCTGTCTGACCAGACTGTAGTGTCTGGCGAGACTGTCCTGTCTAGCGAGACTGCCTGGTATGACGAGACTGTCCTGTCTGACGAGACTGTCGTGTCTGGCGAGACTGCCTGGTATGACAAGACTGTCCTGTCTCGCGAGACTGCCTGGTATGACGAGACTGTCCTGTCTGACCAGACTGCCTGGTATGACAAGACTGTCCTGTCTGACGAGACTGTCTTGTCTGATTAGACTGTCCAGTCTGGCGAGACTGTCTTGTCTGACGAGACTGTCCTGTCTGACGAGACTCTCCTGTCTGGCGAGTCTGCCTGGTATGACGAGACTGTCGTGTCTGGCGAGACTGCCTGGCATGACGAGACTGTCCTGTCTGGCGAGACTGCCTGGTATGAGAAGGCTGTCCTGTCTGGCGAGACTGTCTTGTCTGGCGAGATGGTCCTGTCTGGAGAGACTGCCTTGTCTGGCGAGACTGTCCTGTCTGTGGAGACTGTCTTGTCTGAAGAGACGCTCATGTCTGGAGAGATGGTCTTGTCTGGCGAGAGGGTCCTGCCTGACGAGACTGTCGTGTCTGGCGAGACTGTCTTGCATGACGAGACTGTCTAGTCTGGAGAGACGGTCTTGTCTGGCGAGACGGTCCTGTCTGGAGAGACGGTGCTGTCTGACGAGACTGTCCTCTCTGGAGAGACTGTCATATCTCTCGAGACTGTCATGTCGAAGAGACTGCTCTATCGAGGCAGTCTTAAAAGAGACTGTCTTGCAATACAACCTTACGAGGCAGTCTTTCGAGACAGTCTTGTGAGACTGTTTTACGAGACAGTACTGCGCGACGGTCTTACGAGACTGCCTTAGGAACTGTGTTTAGAGACCGTCTTACGATACTGTCTTAAGGTATTTACTTACGAGATTGTCTTAGGGTTGTCTCAGTCTTACGAGACTGTGTTAGGCGATCGTTCTATGAGACTGTCTTCCGAGACAGTCTTGCGAGACGGACTTACGACACAATACCATGACACAGTCATACGAGATTGTCTTGCGAGAAAATCTTACGATACAATCTTACGAGAATGTCTTGTCTGACGAGACTGTCTGGTCTGGCGACACTGTCGTGACTGACGAGACTGTCCTGTCTGGCGAGACTGCCCTATCTGACGAGACGGTCCGGTCTGGAGAGACGGTCTTATCTGGAGAGACTGTCCTGTCTTCGAGACCGTCTTGTCTGATGAGACTGTCCTGTTTGACGAAACTGTCCTCTCTGACGAGACTGTACTGTCTGACGAGATTGTCCTGTCTGGAGACACCGTCTTACCAGACAGGACAATCTCTCCAGACAGGACAATCTCGCCAGACATGACCGTCTCGCCAGACAAGATTCTCGCCAGACGAGACCATCTCGTCAGTCTGTATCGGAACACTGTCTCGTAAGACAGCTTGGTAGATAACCTCCTAAGACTGTCTCGGAAGACTGTCTCGCAAGAATCTCGTAAGACTGTCTCGCAAGACAAACATTTTTGCAGGCAGTATCATGTATAATATTCTTGAGGTTAATATATCGACAAATATCCAACATGTCCGGTATGGTCTAGTGGCTTGGATACTTGGCTTTCACCCAGGAGGCTGTGGTTCGATTCAAGGTACCGGGACATATTGCTTTTACAGCCAGTTCCGTGTATCGTTTTCTTGACGTTAATATATCTGGAAATAGCCAATATGTCCGGTATGATATAGTGGCTGATATACCTGGCTTTCACCTAGGAGTCTCGGGTTCGATTCCCGGTACCGGAACAAACATTTTTTGCAGGCACTATCAATGTGTCATTTGCTTGAGTCAATTTATCGGAAACAACCCAACACGTCCGGTATGGTCTAGTGGCTAGGATACCTGGCTCTCACCCAGGAGGCTTGGGTTCGATTCCTGGTACCGGGATAAACATTTCTTGCAGGCAGTATCATGTATAATTTTGAGCTTAATATATCTGCAAATCTCTACAAGTCCGGTATGGTCTAGGGGCTGGTGTACTTTCCTCTCACCCAGGAGGCTCGGGTTCGATTCCCGGTACCGGAATATAGATTTTTTGCAGACAGTATCATGTGTTATTTTCTTGAGTTAGTATATCGGCAAATACCGAACAAATCCGGTACTGTCTAGTGGCTAGAATACCTGGCTTTCACCCAGGAAGCTCCGGTTCGATTCCCGGTGCTGGAATATAGATTTTTTTGCAGACAGTATCATGTGTTATTTCTTGAGTTAGTATATCGGCAAATACCCAACAAGTCCGGTATGGTCTAGTGGCTAGGATACCTGGCATTCACCCACGAGGCTCGGGTTCGATTCCCGGTACCGGAATATAGATTTTTTGCAGACAGTATCATGTGTTATTTTCTTGAGTTAGTATATCGGCAAATACCCAAGAAGTCCGGTATGGTCTAGTGGCTAGGATACCTGGCTTTCACCCAGGAGGCTCGGGTTCGATTCCCGGTACCGGAATATAGATTTTTTGCAGACAGTATCATGTGTTATTTTCTTGAGTTAGTATATCGGCAAATACCCAACAAGTCCGGTATGGTCTAGTGGCTAGGATACCTGGCTTTCACCCAGGAGGCTCGGGTTCTATTCCCGGTACCGGAATATAGATTTTTTGCAGACAGTATCATGTGTTATTTTCTTGAGTTAGTATATCGGCAAATACCCAACAAGTCCGGTATGGTCTAGTAGCTAGGATACCTGACTTTCACCCAGGAGGTTCGTGGTTCTCTGTAAGTTTTGATCGGCGATAGAGGAACCCTCCTTTGCTGCCCAACAGTAAGTTAAGCGAACAGAGCGGGAGTGGAAGGAGAACTGTGTCAGTTTGTGAGGCAAATAATAAAGGATATCTTGAAATCGTTAACTCCACAAAAATAAAAAATCCATGAGTAAAAAACTAAAATAAGCATTAATTTATTTCATATCAATTGTGCGTTGTACCCTTTTTGTGGAATAAGATTTTGTCTGTCTTTTACGATTCGGGAGTTATGAAAAACTGCTTCAGAATAAACAGAACTTCTGAGTACCTTCACATAAAAGTAAGTAAAGATACATTTCATTTGTCATTAACAATCAATGAAATGCAATGCCTTTTGCACCTATTGCGTGTAGAGAAAGTAAAGGTCAAGCGACTTTTAAATTTTCACAGATACTTTGATTTAACATATTATAGCTATAAAGCTATTTCTTTATTGTCATTGTTATTGTTATTATTAATTATTATTGTTATTATTATTAGTAGTAGTATTATTATTATTAGTATTATCATTATCATTATCCTTGTAGTTATTTGTTATTTTTATTGTTATTATTATTATTATTATTATTATTATTATTATTATTATTATTATTATTATTATTATTATTATTATTATTATTATTATTATTATTATTATTATTATTATTATTATTATTGTTATTGTTATTGTTATTGTTATTGTTATTGTTATTGTTATTGTTATTATTATTATTATTATTATTATTATTATTATTATTATTATTATTATTATTATTATTATTATTATTATTATTATTATTATTATTATTATTATTATTATTATTATTATTATTATTATTATTATTATTATTATTATTATTATTATTATTATTATTATTATTATTATTATTATTATTATTATTATTATTATTATTATTATTATTATTATTATTATTATTATTATTATTATTATTATTATTATTATTATTATTATTATTATTATTATTATTATTATTTTTAAGTGCCGAGCCTCAGAGGAAAGAAAGTGAAAGAGCAATAACACCATTGTAAGCATAAAACAATAAGACGTGTATTTACAGAGTTTTCTACGTCGAAGCTGTCAAGAGCATTGTTCTTGTTTCACGAGACATAGCTGTTAGCAGTTACTCCCAAGTCCTGGTAGAAAGGCGTGAAATTGTTGACTTACCGTGACATTGGAGTTAACCGTGTTTCCGGTCACTTAAGGGAGGTATTAACAGACATACAGATTAGAAAGCTAACAAATGAACAAATGTCTTTCTACCAGCAGTATTGCTCAATTCACCACTAAAATTTGACGAAAATAAACAAAAATGTTCAAAAGCTATAACTGCATTCCATAAAAGTTCAAGATTTCACCGTATGAAAGCTCTGATTAGTTACACTCTCTACTCTTGTACTAACCATTCTTACAAACTCTTATTCCTGGATCTTCTTCGTGTTAGTTGAGATAAACATTTGCAGAAATTATCTTATTTCCTTGTAGGTGCAAGGGGAATATTAGAATACAGTAGGCTTTGAAAGATAGTCAAATCTTTTAAAGCTTTGAGATGCTGTACTCTTTGCATTTCTAATATATAAAAAATGAAAAACAATGACCCATTTGACGAAGGTTTTGTTTTCCAAAATTCACACAAACAAGACGAAATATCTCCAAAATGGTTCGCTCTACAAAAAAAATTTATTTGTACATAGGGAGATTTACATTTATTGTACAGTAATATTTTGACTATCTCTTACGGTTTACGAATTATTCAAAAGTTATCCAGAGTAAACAGGACTACATAGGCTATAGCCAGAAAATTCAAAATATGCATTTCATTTTCCATAAAAATATCTTAAGCACATGTCAGCTTAATCAAAATCGTTACAGCCATTTTTAAGGAAATCAAAATTTTCCATGTAAAGGGTAGTTTACGGTGGGGGAATTTTCTTTAAAATTTTCGTGTCGCATCCTTGAAAGACATTAAACTTAAATACCTACTTTGGTTTTTAACCGAATTTTCGTTTGAGTTTGCTGTCCACAGGCAGACAGACACATACGCGCGCTGACATTTTTCTAAAAATGATTTTTTTTTTTATTTAGGGGGCCTCAAAATTTATATTATCGGTGAAGTCTTGACATCGAAGTTTTTAGTGGAATACAATACTTCCTCTCTTACTAGTAGAGAAAGTAAAATGTATTTATACATAAAGGTCCGGGCACGTTCGAGTGTGTCCGTATGTGAACAAAATTAAAATTATTAAAATTATTTTCTTGTTTAACGACGCTGTCAATTGCCAGGATCACATCAGCGTCGCCGGTGTGCCGGAATTTTGTCCCGCAGGAGTTCTTTTACATGCCAGTAAATCTACTGACACGGAGCTGTCGTTTTTAAGCACACTTAAAAACCATCGGTCTGGGCCGGGTTTGAACCCGCGACCTTGGGATCCGTAGGCCAGCGTCTAACCAACTGAGCCACCCAGACAGACGTATGTGAACAGCAGAACTAAAACGAAATCTTTGATAAATACCAAACTGGTGTTAAAAGTCCAGATACCTTTTAAAGATGAGACGCGAAGATTTCCAAGAACATTCCCTTACCCCAAACTATCCTTTACGTGGAAAACGTTTGAATATGTTTTATTTGGTAAAAAATGACACTAATCATTTTGATTAAAATACCATATATTTAATGTATAACAAATAAAATGCTTAAGATCACTATTCTGAGAATAGTATGCAAGGTCCTCTTTATCTGGAAGTTACATACACTGTAGGTAAACCTTGAGATGTAGACAAAAACGCATAACACAAAAATGTAGCTCTCTTTAAAACATGTAACTTTTTTGTGGTAGAAGCCATTTCCGAGGTGTGCATCGTTGTTTGTTGAATTTTTCAATATTATGTTCTTTTTAAGGTGCTGTCGCCATTCAGTTGTTTCTTCCGATCTCATGGAAAAAACCTAACATACTGGGACCTGCTTTTAAGCAACTGCTTATCGATTTGGCTTCCTCTTGCAACCCCCCCCCCCCTTTAACTAAAAGGAAATATGTAATAGGACTATTAATTTAGCGTGAATTAGACAGAAAAATAAGCTGTTGAATTATTCACATCCACCCCTTCCACCCATATTTCAATAGCCCTCTGTTAGAGGCACTGGAGATTGACTGCCGGAAAAGGCCGAATAAACCCGAAGATTCGGTATATAGTGCACGGGATATGGCTATTTGATATTTGATGTTTCTATATTGTTCAGACATGTCAAAAAGTATTTTGAAATGATAAATTGATAAATGGTTGTCTCTGTCTCAAATCATATCCTCACTAATTGTGCTTATTTTGAACTTGTAGTGTCTATTTGTTGCCTATTTTAAACTTTGTAAGGGAAAATAAAAATCTGGCACAGAAATCATTGCCCCCGCTGTGTTACGCCACTGATGCCGTTCTCACGTATGCTCTTGTTTGCATAAATGTTTACGTAAATGGACAGGAAGTCATCTTTCTCCACTTCAGATTTACATTTGAACTCAGCCGAAACAACTTTATCAGTTGAAACATCTTTCTTCAACACGTGTTAAAGACTGCGTTTCTTCTCCACATGCAACAGTGTTATTTTTGTTACTCCATTTCCTTCTTTCATTACAAGCATCAGTTACTTCATTCCTCGTTCCGAAAATGGGCAAATTGGGATTTACTCTCGTTTTGTTGGTCTCTATGGCCTTCTTTCACATGCTATTTTTACTTTCTGTACTATGTATAGCAAGCACGGGAAGTATTGTATTAGAGACAAAGATTCGATGTCGAAATTTCACTGGAAATATGTTTTGAAGCCTCTGAATTTAAAAAAAAGCGCTTTTAGAGAACGGTCAGGGTGCGTGTGTGTGCCTTTTAACTCAAAAATGAAAAGTCGATTAAAAACCAAAATTGGTATTTAGATGTAATATCTTTCAGGGGTGCAACACGAAAATTTTGAAGAAAATTCTTCTGTCCTAAAGTACCCTTTACATGGAAAATTTTTACTTTCTGAAAAATGTCTAATAAATTTGATTATGTTTAAGAAATATTTTAGACAGTTGATAGTAAAAGTGGATCTTTTAGTAGTTCACGACAGTGTTAAAAGTATCAAATTCTATCACTCAGTGCTCAAAAGCTTTAACACTCAGTGCCAACTTTGTTTTCTTGTGGAAAATGACCATCGCCTCATTCCAGTAGGCCGCGAATGTGAGTTACACAATGCTTGTACAATCAACATTCCAGTTTTCTCAAAAGATGAGTGAGTTTAGAAAAATTTGTTATATTAATTAATTAAATTTCGTTACGTTGTTTCCGTCGTTTTATTATTTCCACCGCCTCCCTTATGCAGAATATTATGGTTTTGTAAAAGTCATGTTGCCAACACTGATGCTAATCAAGGCAAATGAACATCGCAACCCGAGGACTATCATGACCATGAGAAAGGTAATACAACACCATATATTTATATATAATCTATAATATATACATATTCAGGACTGTCTAAAAATAGTGCATCATGCACGGGTTAAAAGGATTTTATTTTGTTCGTAGGTTTCCTCAACTCGATCTTCAGCCTCGTTTCGGAATCACACCTACTCCAAAATAAAATCTTCCTTTTGACCCTTGCATCATAAATAACTACATGAAGTGTATATTTTGAATTTTCTGGCTAAAGCCTATGTAGTCCTGTTTATTTTTGATGACTTTTGTATAACTGGTAAACCAAAAGACAGTTGGAGAGGAACTTGGGCCCCTCAGCTATATGGCCTTTTGTACTCATGCCACACAAGGGGACGTCCCGGAAAGTAAGAGTGAGTTGAGAGGAGACAGAGGGCGGCTGATCCAGGAGCCCCCGGCAGGGTCCCTAGCTGTTCAATATTGAAGCTCTCCAGTGGTGTGTAGGGCAACCAGCATCCTCCCCCTCTGAGGGCTTCCACGTTCACTAAGAGGCTCAAATCAGAGACTACACCTCCTGAGGGCCACAGAGAGCATCCCTTTTCCCTGCCATGCAGTGCCCAAGATGCCTGTCAAGAAGGACAACTCTGAAGGTGTGTGAAATAAAATGATAAACCAGGAAATGGAGAGAGGAAATTCGAGGATGTAATAAGCCAGCATTCGTGTAGCGACCCATGGATGTATTGGATCCAACTGCTTAGGAATTCCTATACCTGCTTATCAGCATTACCCTATATAATAACAAAGCAATCAAACTGAGGTTGATGGTAGAAGGGTTCAGTGTTAACATGTATTTATCAGTAAGTTGGGAATTTTGTCCAGTTCTTCTAAGAGTGTGTGGCTCCTCTTGTAAAGTTATTGGCAAACACTGGCAAAAGTACCCTAGAAATAAAGGTCGCGATTGTGGATCAAGGGAGTGACAAATTCTTGCTAATAAAATCACTTTCTAGTTCTGTTTTTAAGATATTCTCTGTAGGATCTTTGTCAGTATTTTGATGAAGTAGTCTGCCTCATAGAAATTTTGTAAAAGAGATGCAAAATACAAAATCCAATCACTCGTTTTGAAGGCATGTCAAAGGCTGAAATTCTTGGAAGTCTTTCAGGACAGCAAGGGTCAATTGTCTACATGGAGAAGTTTTAAGTGCTTTCAAAAGTTTGAAAGTGGTCAGACAAGCGTGACCCACGAAGAAACAAGACGGCCATTGACTTCTATTATTGTCGACAATATTCAGCAAGCTTGTGAGATGATACTGTAAACCGGTAAATTACCTGTCAAGGAATAATCTTCTCTGCAGAATGGTTATGGAACCATTCACCATGAGCACAGCTTCTTCGGGAAGTCTGTGCGAAATAAGCATCAGACTTGTGTTTACCGCAAAATACATGCACAAACGTGTTGACATCTGACACTGCTTTGCAACTATGCACAGAGGATGAAATGTGGATTCGTCACAATGACCCAGAATATCAAATACCAACGATGAAAATAACCGGCTTCACTTTCATGCGAGAAAGGTGGGTCAAACGTTTCTGGGATTTAAATACAGTAGAATCCCGGACATCTTTAGCCCCGCGTTATAACGAATCCGCGGTATATCAAAATATGAGCTTAGAAATGACAAAAATCGATCCCGCGGAGGCGGGCAATAAAAAATTACAGTATGCAATATACGGTAAATGCAATTATACATCAGTTATGCTAGTGGTGTATTCACAGTCCTGCAACCGATTATAAACAAATAATTCTAAAATGGTTGTTATCCTATTTCCAAATTTTATAATAATTTTGTACATTATTAAACTTTATCAAATATGTTTACATTATACATTTGTTGTCCTTTATCATCAAATTTTAAAATTGTCTTTTTCTTTAGATTTAATAGCAGGCTATAGGACAGGATTCTCTCTCTCTCTCTCCAGTACATACAATTGCACTGTATCCATTTTAAACTAGCCTAAGTCTCCCATTTTCTTAAAGAAATCAGTAAGTTTTATTTGGAGGCATAATTCACAATGTTTTTTTCTCTCCGCGTGATGTTTGATTTTAGCAAGATGGTGATGAATTCTGTTCGATTCATTTTGCTTCTCCATACACGTAATTATCTTATTTATGGTACTTATCACTTCACTAACATGCAGAATATCTTCTTCCTTGGATGTCTCGTTACATCAGGAAATTCTTAGCAATGCAGTGGCCAAGGTCAACGCTAGGTGTAGCGAAAAGTATATACCAGTACCGCTCTTTGAAGAAAATTTTAAACTCAGCTTTCAAAAATAAAAAATAAATATGTAAATAAATAAAAAATGCTATATATTTCGTATTACTTTTCCCCGCGTTAAATTCGAATCCGCGGTACTTTGGACCGTGCTATGTCGGATTTCTACTGTACTTCAATAATGTTGTGACTGCGGTCCAGTTTTTCAAACTGAAACTGCCCTAATGTTTTCACTGTCACTTAAACATCTAGTTTGACTTTCACCTACAGTTCGCTTAGGTCCTTCTGTCACTTCACTAACTTAACTATGCCTGACACAACATTTATTGGCGGGTGGCAGGTGTTAGCACAAAATCCAATCAGCGGCTTGCCATGCCTTGCGGTGTTGCATAGTTAAACGAGCTATATTTGCGTATGGCCATCCACCAAGAAATTCCATCTCAATATTTGACAGGAAATACATGTTTTAGAAGTCCCTCAATATATTAAAAGAAGAAGCTGTTTAGAAAAAGATCCGTGTGTATCCGCCTGTTAAGAGTACAACTAAAAAATTAAAAGCCAGTTAACTACAAAACTTGCTATTTAATTTCAGTATATTTCAAAGATGAGACACGAAGATTTTCAAGAAAATTCTGCAGCTCGGACCACACTTTATATGGAGTATTAGTTGGTAATTTTTATTTTCTCAAAAATGCCTCTAAAGTTAACGATTAAAATAGTATATAATAAGATAATATAATAAGATTATGATAAATTAAATATATATAGAGTTTTCTGGGAACTTCCTCAAAAGGCCACTATAGTCTAGATGACTTTTACATATTTCCTAAACCGTAAGCGGTAGACAAAAATCCTACTGCAGAAAAATGTAGATCTGTTTAAAACACACTATTTTTAATGGTCTTTTTTTCTGAAATGAAACATTCGGAGATATTCCTTGTTATTTATCTGGAATTTGTTATGCTTTTCTCAAGTAGGTCGATATTTATTAGTTTATCTTTTGGTCAGGCAAAGTCATCACATAGTAACCAGCTCTTAAAAGATTTCACTATCGCTCAAAGCCTACTGTAATCCCATTTTTCCCTTGCACCTACAGGGAAATAAGCAATAAGATAATTTCTGCAAATGTATATCTCAACTAACACGAAGAAGATATAGGAATAAGAGTTTGTAAGCATAATTTGCATAAGAGTGGAAAAGATCATGTGAGCGCAACACATCAGATTTTTTTCTTAGGTGCAGTCGAGTGCCTCAATGTATAAATGCAAGATCATACAGAGAAATAAAACAACTTAAATATAGGATTTATGATTTAATATTAGTACTGGGAGTAAACTTATAGTGCTTTATCTTCAGTCTCATCTTAGAAACAGCTGATTGTAGTCAAATCCATTTGGATCCTGAAACAATTTTAAAACACATTTGTTTGTATTAGCTCGAAAATAAAACTTCTTGCTAATCATCTACACGTGCGAACATCTGTTGAACATTCTGCAATAACATTATGACAGAAGCATGACGTCTTCTGTGTCAAAACGAGCTAATAACAATTCTGTCAACAAAGATCCAAGTTTGATGTTCTTGACTGGCATGTCTTGGTGATAAAAGCATGACGCAAGAAAGGCTCTAGTTGACTCACCATGCTAAATACGTATATTGAAGACGTTCTCTACTAGGGTATAGTAAATATTCGACCCAAAATTTCGAAGTGGGGATTCCTCCGGAAATGTATGTTTTGAGGCCCCTGAGCCCAAAAAAGGAGTTTTAGAAAGACCCATATGTGTGTCTGTGTGTTTGTGACTGTGCACCTGTGCGTGTGTCTGTCGAGCAGTGTGTTCCCTCCCTCTCTCTCTGTCTGTGTGTGTGTGTGTGTGTGTGTGTGTGTGTGTGTGTGTGTGTGTGTGTGTGTGTGTGTGTCTGCCTGTAAGCAACAACGAAAAGTTGGTTAAAAACTAAAGTTGGTATTTAAGTTTAATATCCTTCAAAAATGCTCTAAACTAACCTTCACATGGAAAAGTTTTCGAAAATTTTTATTTTCTCAAAAATGGTTCTAACGATTTTGATTAAAATGCCAAATGTTTAAGATATTTTTATGACAAATGAAATGTGTATTTTGAATTTTCTGTCTATAGCCCATGTAGTCCTGTTTACTCCTAATGACTTTTGCATAACTGGTAAACCGTAAAAGATAGACCAAATCTTACTATACAAAAAATGTAGATTTCGTTAAAACACACAAGTTATGTCCAAGTGCATTTTTGTGGCGTAAACCTTTTCGGATATATTTCTTGTTATTTGTGTGAGTTCTGATATACTTAAACTTTTCTAAAATGGAAGGTCGTTAGTTAGTTTTTTATCTCTTGGCTGTGCAAAGAGAATGTAATTTCAAAGCCTTCATATAACGACTAGCTTTAAAAGATGTGACTATTGCTCAAAGCCTACTGTATTTTCCTTGCACCTTCAAGAAAATGAGCAATAAAATAATTTCTGCAAACGTTTATCTGCATCAACATGAAGAAGATATAGGAATAAGAGTTTGTAAAAGTAGTATAAGAGTGGAGAAAGTCATGTGACTGCAACACATCTGTTTTTTCTCACAGGGAAGCAGAGCGCAAATACAATATTCTGTCCCGTGAAAGAACATCCTTGGTGTTTCAAAATAACTTTCTCGACGTTAGGGTCAGCATAAATATTAATGGGCCTTTGTGGCTGCTAACATCCACAGATGATATGCATTGCATTGTCTAGTTGTAGGTTCTCTTATGGTTTAACTCTTAAAGGAAGGTATCCATTATTAATTTGTTGGGCATGCTAGCTCCTGTTTTGGTATAATGCAATGAACATAACCATAATCTGCTAACCCCTACTTTTCATGCTAATTAAGGATTGCACCGACGTCTAACATCTTTTTAATGTGCGTACCTTGCTGCGGATTAATTTGCAGCGATGCTTAATTCATGCATAAAGCAACTCACTAAAAACTGTGTAATACATAGTTGAACTTTTGTATACAGGATGGGAGGTTTCGGCCAGAATAGCTTGGCCAATACATGCAGGTATAAGAAATATAAAATACTAACTGAAATACCCGGCGTTGACCACAGCTTGAAGATTTTATCCTTGTAACTTTTATAATTACGTTACTATTAAGAGCCCAAAATAAATAAATAAAAACACCACGAAAACACCACAGAAAAGCACTGTTGAACAACTCTGAATACCACAGGAAGAAAATCAATTAGAGAAAGCTATGTGAATATAAGACTTTTCACGTCTATGTCAATCATATAGAAAATTGTATGAATTCTTTGTAGAAGAAGAAGTAGAAAAAGAAGTGCGTTGTGTTTTATAAAGAAAAGTGTGTAGAGAAAATCGTGTGAATACAATATGTTGAATTTCTACTTCTATCATAGAAACGTGTATGAAATTATGTTGAAGGACGAATACAGAAAGAAATGTGATGGTGTTTTGTAAAAGAAAAGTGAGTAGAAAAATACATGTGAATGTGACGTATAGTAAAATGGCACGCAAACCTCCATGAAAAAATACATCTAAGTGCCGAATTTCTCGGTGAACGGTCAAGTGGTTTAGGAGCACATAGAGGACAAACAAGTATTCATTTTATATAGGTAACATAGACTAAGTTTCGTTTCAGTAAATTTATCGTTTTGTAAAAATTGTTCATTTTTTCTGCGGCGTAAGTGCCAACGCTGAGGTGATTGTATCGGTCGTCGCACATGCCAGCTGTCTGAAAATGTGAGCTTCGAGGCAAGCACTGCCCTCAGATGTAAACAAAACACTCGCCAGTGCGTTTACCGCACCGCTGAAGTGGCCACTATTTTGGACACATCCACGCAAATCAAAATGTTATGCCTGACAGATGTGAATGTTACTGAATTATGTATTCGTTCAAGTAATAATGAATATTCAGTGTTGCATAAATACGGAAGCAGAAAAGTGAAACAATCAAAACCAATTATTTTAGGGTTAAAACAATGGTGACAAAAAGGGATTTAGATTGTTCCAATAATGCACATTATTATCATCCATTACGAGCTGAAATAGTAGCAATAGCTTTCAATACTCAAATAAATAAAAATATTCCTCTTCATTTTTAAAACCATTGCACTCTTCGGTAGATTACCAGGCTGAAACGAAACTATCTCCTTCTCATAAATAACAGTTAAAGCTGGCACCCCATTCACCAATGCCTATACCTTGTGCATGAATTTTTCGCCTGTCGTTCCCTTCCCCCTCACATTTAGTAACCCAAGGCCATACCTCCGAATATGCTCCTCGTTTAACCGTCAAGCTGAAAGCGTTGCCACACTTCCCTTAGAAACTACATTTTGCATGATATTTTAACATTAAATTGTGGCTAAACTCATTCGAATTAAAGTAAAAAGGCATTACTGCATTGTTCGCACACTCTCCGCGCGAGAGTTAGTTAAATAATGAACTGTTTATGTGCATTTGTCAAGAGACTAGATAACTCAAGATATTTTGCCACAAAAATGAGAAAAGGGTTCGCGTGTGCCCTTGTGTAACAGCATAGCTCAAAAACAGTCGGTTAAATACCAGACCTGATATTTAAGTTCAGCTCCCCCAAGAATGCGAGACAAAGATTTTCTTGGAAATATAGATATACTTAAAACACACAATTCATCTCAAATAACTTTTTCTGCGTGGAGATAAACTTTTCGAAAAACTTCTATTTGTTGGCTTGAATTTTCAAGTACTTTTCTCACATGGAAGTTATTTTTTATGCCCTGACCATGCAAAGAGAATGGAATATCAAAGCTATATCATAGCTTTTGGAACATTTGACTACCATATGTCCTATTCCCATTGTATCTAAAATAAAATATGTAACAAAACTATTGGTACAAATGTTTATCTTGAACAATGTGAAGTAGATAGAAGAATAAGCTTTTAACAGTTGTTTGTTGAAGAATGGATGGAAAAAAATCATGAAGACAACATTTTCAAAGCAGAGGAGAGTAATAGGACGTCTATTGCCAAGTTGTAAGTCTGAATTAGTTACAAGCTATTTTAAATCTCAATTACATTTTCGTGTTGTAAATAGGAAGCAAAATAAGAAAAAGTTTTAACCTTACGAAATCACGTCAAGACAAAGACAAGCTTGCAAAAGTATAGTTTGTTTGTTTCTTGCTACGTGACAACTTGCAGGTCAACATACGCTTATGAAATACCCAAGGAGTATTGTGTGTTGTGGTGATTGACTACCAATGGCATAGTTTCTTAAATTAATCCAATTTCGGCACAAACTCTTCTTCTTTGATTACTTGAATATATCACTCTCTTTCGCCTCAGTTTACTGAGGCAGTCTGACCACATTCTGAGAGTTCAACCTAAAATTGGGTCCAATCAAAGGTACATGTATATAACGATACTATTATCCACCAATCAAAGTGCACCTGTTCATAAAGATATTGCTATCAATCAATCAAAAGATCCGCGTGTAGCAATCAATATTTTGTCTTCTGCGCACATTTCCACGCAGCTTAAAGCTCAAGAATCGATTATTGTATGTTCAATCGAATAACAGCTAGTTCGAGTTTAGAAAAAAAATGTCATACACTAGTTAAAGTGAGATGCAACTTAAACCGCTGCAGATTTACACAAAGGCATACGAAATCATGAATAACTTATTGCCACAAAAATCAAGAGACGTGTATCAAAAATGTATGTAGTTTATAGATTGGAGAAAATCAAAAGCATAACCCATTGATTTCGTATGTATAATCGAACAACAAATGTACGATTAAAATGTCGGACACCAGAAACAATAAAATGCCACATAGAACATTAAAAACTTTTTAAGAATAGTTTAGTAGTATAAAACTTGAGTATAATGACAATTAATTTGCTCATATAAGTATTATGTAACTCGCTACAGCTTGTTTTACTCGCATCATAATTGATACCATAATGTTCTCGTCACATGTACTATTATTATTCCTTTTAAAAAGGATCGATAAATTAATGGGGGATGTACTCATAGTACATTGCATACCAAGAACTTTAAGTGACTCTTTATCAGATCGAGAATGCATTTTGAAAATACGAGGCCCGCAGTGTGGAGTTTTCCCAAGCATTTGAGATCTAATAAGTAATTTATAGCTCGTGGTTGGTCAATTAATTTTTACATTACTTGAAAAACCCATAAAAAGCAATCATAAATTAAAATTGCTTTTCCATATTTTATTTAACATTAAAAAGAAATGAATTCTCTATGTGAACAATTGAAAAGCTACATCTAAATTGTGTTATATGCTATTAGGATTATATGGACAAAGCCTTCTTATCCACTCTTTTGTTAATGAATTTCACAATATCGCAGATTCTTTACTTGCAGTAGCACATGTCTTGGTTTCTAGGTTATTTGTTTATGTAGCCGAATTGAATCTTTCGATTTTGGATAGTTATTATAAGGCAGCAAAATTGTATAAAAATGTGCGACATTGCTATTGAAGAAGCTGCGGATTTAGCATGTGCATCACTTTTACCATCGAAGTCGAAACAAAGGCATGTTGAAGCTTACAATGCTTTCCGAAAGTGTTTGTTAAAAATGTTGTTGTTGTTGTTGTTGTTGTTGTTAGCTAATGCTGGATTTCTGACAATGAAGTCATTAATCCTCTTGCTCTCCAATATTTTTCACCGATGGATGGGGCACTAGAAGTGGCCAGGCATATTTGAAGGTGGTCTTGGTGCATTTCATCTTGCAGATCACATATAGGACAGAGTGGTGAAGAATATATCCCAATTATGTTCAAATGTTTTGCCAGACAATCATGTCCTGTAATCAACCTGAAGGTTGCAACTGCTGTTTTTCGAGGATACTCAGGAATCACGGTTTGAATGTTTGGTAGTTCCCATCTTTTATTCTTTGATTTTTCATAGTAATATTTTGCAATAATTTTTTTGAATTCAGAGTTGACTAATCTTTTAGCTGCATAAAATGGTAAATTAACTATAGATTTTTGTACACCGCTGGTACCCTTTTTTGCAAGAAAATCAGCTTTCTCATTACCACTCAGTCCACAGTGAGCCGGTATCCATTGGAAGACTAGGTGTTTTTGAAGTGCTGTTAGATGGCTAAGCATCTTCCAACATTCTATAATAGATTGGTTTTTTTGGTGACAACTTGGAAGTAATTGCTATAATTGCTGCCCTGGAATCTGAGAGAATAACTGCTTGATGAAAATGTGAAATTCTATACAAAAGATTTTGTAGGGCCATTCGAATTGCTTCAATTTCTCCATCAAAGTTAGTAGTTCCATAACTTAAAGATTTGTAATAGGAAAAGAGGTGACATGTGACTCCAGCACCTGCTCCATCTTGGTTTGATATCAATGATCCATCAGTATAAATATGGAGCCACTCATGTTCTGGAAATCTAGTATGGATTGTCTCTAATGCCAATAATTTTAGAACACTAGTTGGAGTATCACTTTTTTTAACTTCTTCTGTCAGGTGTAAATAATATGTGATGTCCTCAGGGGTCTCCGTCTAGGGGATATGTGAATGGCAAACACAAGGTACCCAAGCTGAGCAGAACATTACTTCCACTTACTGGTGTTTTGCTCCTCACTGTAACTTTCCTATCTGACCTTAACTTGGTCATCTCTTGTTCTCTTCCGACCCCGATGCTATTAGGGTTCCTGAGGGCTAGGGAGTCTTTATTTTTCCAACCTCTCCATTTCTATAAAACCTTAACCCCTAATATGCTGACCTGTCATGGCATGTAACACGTCTTCTGATTGGTAATCAGAGGATATGGTCGGTGAATTTATTTTGATAATTCTCCCGGTCAGGTCGGTGAGACCCGTAAACCAACGACAGGTGTGGTCCCCCAGACATTCTGGGCGTTGTGAGAGAGCGATGTGACCGCCAAAACATAAAAATATGGTGCTCTCTAAAAAAAACGGTTACTATTACTGCTATTGCTCTCTTTTTTTATGAAATATGACTCGAGGGGTAAAATGTTCCGGAGTTAAAATAGTCCCCCATTCGAATCTCCGGGCGGGGACTACTTCTCGAGAACCAAAACATTATACTAATAGAAGATCTAACATCAGACTTCTACAATGGAATTCGGGTGGTCTCACACAAACAAAAAAAGTAGAACTGAATAAAATTGTATTTGATTATAACATTCATATATTTGTAATACAAGAAGCAAATCTAACAAATGACCAACTTAAATACTTCAATTTTACTGGATTTTTACTGCACTTACTACCCAAAAATAGACAGATAAGTAGTGGAATATTAGTTGGAGTCAAAAAGGATATTAAAACCTCCTTTGAAATTGTTAAAGAAATGGATAACACAGATAAAAGCGAATTAATAAAGCTAAATTTTTGGGATAACAAAACACATCTACATTTATACAGTATTTACAATCCTCCCAGGAATGTACCGGATCTCTCACTTATTGACCAATTAAATAAAACAATCGTAATTGGGGATTTCAATGCACATTCCAAAAGATGGGGTTATGAAAAAGTGGATTCTACAGGGAAGATAGTGGAAGAATTTTTGAATACAACTTTTGAACTGATTTATAGTAAAGAAGATCCCACAACCTTCATACATTATTCTGGAGCGGGCAGTAACCCAGACCTCTTGTTAGCTACAACAGATATTATTTCAAAAATTAAAAAACAAGTTATAGAAGATCCAAGTTCTGGTCACAGAGCGGTAATTGCTGATATAAAACTAGAGAATACAAATAACAGTCAAGGTCTTACGAATCTGTATTGTTAAAAATGTTAAGTTATACCAGTGAGACAGTTTTATTGGCATATTTTGCTAAGGATTCATTAATAGCTTATTTTTAGGTGAGACGTCATTTCTTAGTGGTAGCGTATTAGTTACGCCATTTCACCCTGATACCGTGAGTATTAAAGACCAGTTTTAGTCTTGGGTAATTGATAAATGAATTGTAAATTTAGCTTACACTACCAAATATGTGTTCCCAATGATTAACTTACGTATCAAGTATTGCAAAAAATAATAGTTTCAGTCAACGTAGGAGTGCAGTATTGAAGTCTAAAATCACATGTCTATCCTGAAGAGTTATAAATTTTCCTTATGACTTCTTTCCATTGCTTTTTATTACTCAATGATCTTCCGACGTAAGCTTTGCCGACTGCTTTGAAAATTTCATTAAGAAGCTTCTAAGATGATAGTAAGAGTTATCGCTAGAAATGTACATCAAACTGCTACTATTTTTCACTATTTCCTTAAAACAGATTTATCCATCACTTCTTAAAAAGCATTCTTAGAGTTTAGCAAGCGTTTAGAGTGGAAAACTTCTTACATAGTCGGAGGAGAAACTTTGGAAGTTGGCAGAAATGGTGGTGGGCACGATATGGGTCAAGGACTTAAGTTGATGAAAGATCATGTGTTTATAAAATGTGTGCCTTTTCCTTGACGTTTTTTACTCAAACGGAAGTGTTTATTGTGATCAAACATGGTACTCGTAGTGGGTAAAGTTGGCGGTACACAGTTGGCGGTTGATGCGAGGGAACCTTCCGCCTAAAATTTCAGCTCCTCACGGCAAATTACGGAAGTTATTTTCAAGCCGTAAAGCATTGATACGTCAGAGGTTAGCAAATTTATACAATAATTATAGTTTCTTGTGCTAAGATACAAAACAATTTAATTTTTTATCTTCAAATTGCATTCTCACATCTGTCCATGCATATCCTGAGAAAAAAGATCGTATAATTTACATTTGGTAAAGCTCGCAGCAGATGAATGGAAGGCCGAGAGTCGTCATCAAATGCCATCGCATGTTATGAGTTTAAGGAACTCTTTTCCCCTTGTTTCAAAGGAAAGTGCATTGAGCTGCCTGCGCTTCGTACGTTGAACACTGCGTGTAACGACAGTACCTGCTCCATTATATATTTATGGAAAAGAAAACAGGGTAATAAGAGATAATGTCATGCATGTAAACGCAATTAGGTAGGTACATGGCAATCAACTCGGAAACAAATTGCTACGTTGTTACCACATGACTCTTATGTAGCAATTACTCCTGCCTCTTTGAGAAGAAAATTCTTCTTCGTGCTTTTGTTCTCTTTTAAGAAATATTCTTGCAAAACTGAACAAACTTCAGTTGCAATATAAATAATAATCAGATGACAATAGACACGCAATGTTGCTCCATTGTTTATATTCCCTAGCACATCAAATCTCTTATTTACAGCGGCTTAGCGTGGTGTTTGTAATGCGTTGGTTTACTTAATAAAACTTATTGGTCTAGAAAAATACTTATTTCACAGTTTTTTATACGTATAGAACTTTATAATTCACCAACGGGTAAATATTAAAATTACAGAAAAATCACTCCCACATTTTTCTGCTCTCTCAGTTTGTTGATTAATTACAAACATTTGGATTCCATATTCGGAGCAGTAGGTATCCAGTGCGGATGCACATCAGCAATGTGCATACCCTGCCTTCGGTTTGCTGGCGTATTTTCCTCTTACACGTTCACACGCATTACTGTTTAAAATGCTGGTTGTTGCACTCTGACACGGACAGAAAAATTAAAAATATGAAATCAAGCTTCACTGCCAAACAAAATACTGAACAACTTAGCTTTAAACCTAATTAACATTAACAAGCTAGATGCACTTTTCTGCGTTACATCCACTGCGCGTTCCTGGCATGAGGCAAGCACAACTACCAGCCGTTCTGTTTCAATGCGTGGCTTGATACGCTATCAATACTAATTCATAGCAGATTGTAATTCAGCAAGCATTACGACAGTTGGGTTAGTATATACATAATAGAAAGAGTTAACTAAGGAAAACTGGCAGGGTATGCAACACGTTACCCACATCCACTGACGCTATGCCGCTGCTTATCTATGTACTTTGAATTTGGAAAATCGTACCTGAATAGAATATTCTATCGTTTTCATTTTATCACCTAGACATGTAATGCTTTTGTGTGGTAGTGGCAATAATGAATGACACAGACACGCGCACGCGGATCTTTTTCTAATTTTTTTTATTTCGGGGGCCTCAAAACATGCATTTTCAGCAAAATCTCAGAATCGATTTTGTTTGGAATAGAATATTTCCTTTAAGTGTCTTTACAAAATAATAAAATGAAAACAAAGTACTTTACTGTAAAATTGGTAAGACAAAGCACCCATATACGTCCCCCTTTCCTAATATGGTCACCCAATGTGAACCCTCCAATAAGTGGGACACTTATAAAGTACTATACTCCATCCAGCCTTAGATGCACACCTTGTATCCCTCCGCGGTAACCCCGTGTTCGTATCAGCTGCGACTAACAAATAAACACCACGTGGACACTATTCTTAATAATATGATTTACTATTTTATATTAATCAAAATTTTTAAGCTATGTTTGATTATCATAAATCTTGAAAACTCACAAATCGTCGCCAATATTTAAGGTACTGTATTTTATGGTGTGCTTTGGCTTCGCGCGTATCGTAGGTTAGTTGACGATATGTGTTTACATCAAGTTGCAATATAAGAGCGGAGCGATTTTGTTATAAAACATATTTTACCTTGAAATATAACTATTATTGCATCACAGAGGCCAAGGATTCTTTGCTTTATCGTAGAATGTCTTTACTAGCTCACATAGTAAACATAACTTCAACAAGCAAGCGTCATATTAAAAGCAAGATCTAAAATTTAATGGCCCCCTTGGTGGTGCATGCCCATTATGGTGCTATTCTATGGAAAACAGCATTTATTTGCGGTATTTACTTGAAAAGCAACTGTTAATATTAGAATATTTTCGAAGTTAATTCATTCTTGCAAAATTATGTCTGTTTAGCTATTTACATAGCTTACTCTCACCTTTTTACTTTCTCTACTACGTATAGTAAAGTAGAGGAAGTCTTGTATTCCACCAAAAACCGATGTCGAGATTTCACCGGAAATATGTTTTGAGGCCCCCTGAACCCCCAAAACAGTATCTTTAGGAAAATATCCCTGTGTGTATGTGTGTGTGCGCGCGCGTGTGTGTGTGAGAGTGTGTGTGTGTATGTGTGTGTGTGTGTGTGTGTGTGTGTGTGTGTGTGTGTGTGTGTGTGTGTGTCAGCTTGTAGACAGCATAACTCAGAAACGAAAAGTCGGTTAAAAACCAAAGTTGGTATTTAACGTTAATGTCTTTCAAGGATATGACACGAAGATTTTGAACAAAATTCCTCCACCCTAAATTATCCTTTATATGGAGCATTTTCGAAAACAGATTTTCTTGACAATGACTAACGATTTTCATTAAAATGCCAAATGTTTGAGATGTTTTTATGGCAAATGAAATGTATATCTTGAATTTTCTGTCTAAAAGCCCATGTAGTCTTATTTACTCTGGATGAATTTGCATAGCTGATAAACCGTAAGAGATAGACAGAATCTTATTCTACAAAAATTGCAGATCTCACTAAAACACAGAATTTATGTCCAAACTTTTTTTTTTTTTTTTTTTTGTAGGGTGAACCATTTCGGAGATAATTCTTGTTATTTGTGTGAATTTTGGAGCACTTGTACTTGAATGAATAACGATGGAATGTCAAAGGTTTAAAGGTTTTCACTATCGCTCAAAGTCTACTGTATTCCCATATTCTCCTTGTACCTACAAGAAGACAAACAATAAGATAATTTCTACAAATGCTTATCTCAACTAACATGAAGATAGAGGAATAAGGGTTTGTAAGAATGGTTATTACAAGAGTAGAGAAAGTCATGTGAGTGCAACACAACAGATTTTTATGTGCATTTCACAATAGGGGACATTATTATTATTATTATTATTATTATTATTATTATTATTATTATTATTATTATTATTATTATTATTATTATTATTATTATTATTATTATTATTATTATTATTATTATTATTATTATTATTATTATTATTATTATTATTATTATTATTATTATTATTATTATTATTATTATTATTATTATTATTATTATTATTATTATTGTTGTTGTTGTTGTTGTTGTTGTTGTTGTTGTCGTTGTTGTTATTGTTGTCATCATTACAGTGATCTTATATTTACTTGTAGGCTTACATGAGTGTATAATAAGGCATACATTTTTTTATGCAAGCAAGAATGCCATATTTGAGCATCTTGCCCACATATGTATCTGTTATCATGGAAATTGTAACTTAATTTCACTTATCAATATTTTCTACAGCTAACAATATATTTTGAGTAACACCCAGAAGACCAATGTATCACCGAAAGCCTCAATGCCGCCGGTGTAGAAATTCGGTCCCTGTCTGTTTTCTCTTTTCTTTTTTGTGTTCCAGACATATGCTCTCCAGTATCGAGTTTCCGTCGAGAGTAATCGATATGGACGCGATCTCCCAAATGTGACACTGAGAAATTCTGAAGGCGAAACCACAGTACGGTAGTTAATAAGTGATACGTGTTACACGACAAAGGTAAAACATTGGGTGACAACAGTATGGCCCTTACTTCAGTAGTAAAATAACTTCTGCATGAAGCGTTGAACTTGGAAGCAATTACAGCTGCTCAATTTTATCACTTTAATTTTACCGTTTTCATTTTATCACCTCGATGTGCCAAGTCCTTCGACGATCGTGCTTTATACGCCTAGCCTAGTCGTATAAGGCCCATGAACCCAAAAGCTCCGTATCAGACGTCGGCGAGACAACAAGAGTACTACGGCCACATTACTGAAGATGTTACACGCTGATTCGGACGAAACGTCTGGAAGGAGTTTTTCCACTAGACCGTCCATGATAAACCTACGCAGTTTAATCGATGAGTGTAGATAACTTGAAGAAAACTGCTTAAGAATTCCTTTTACTGTTCATAAATGTAACTCTGTATCACAGGTGTCCAACGTTTGCGAAAGAGGAGAGGTGGATTTACCTCCTTCTACTTTATGCGGGCTGTGCCACTCAGACGTGCATTGTGTTGCAGTTGCGGATTGTAAGTTGCGTTTGATTTACGAAAGCACTTTCAATTCTTATGCGATTAACATCTGTTCTTTGTGACGTCTTTGGTACTGCTTACGTTTAAGAAGTCCATCAATGTTTGGCAATATAGTCGAAGTGCATAGACTTAGAAGATACATCAAGTGATCGTCGCGTAACATACTTTTAATGTAGTTCAATTTGGACAAACTCTGTTGGAAAATATCTGTAGAGCTATACTCACTCCTATAAACGCTATTCTTGTAAATGCTTATTTATCTATCTACTTCATTTTAATCGACATAAGCATTTTTAGAAATCATCTTTATTCTAGTTTTGTGGGAATACGGTAGGCTTTACGCGACAGTGAAATGTTTTAAGTGCAGTTTGCTATGCGATGCCTTTGAAACTCCGTTCATATTTGCGAAAAGTATAAGTATTGGCAAATTCAAACAAATAAAAAATATCTCGGAAATGGTTCACTGAAAAGAAAAAGTATTTGCCATAAATTGCGTTTTTATTTAGTAAGTTTTTGTCTGAGACTACTGTTTACAATTTATGTAAAAATCATGTAGAATGAAGAGGTCTTCTGAGGGCATTCACAGAAAATTCAAGTGCTGGTTTAGAAACTGCTATGGAGTCGCCTGTTTGAGTCCGTCACTGGATACTGACTGTCTGCTTGTGACTTTACACGTCACAGGCACTAGCTAACGCTGAAGGTGATAGATAAATAAGCATTTACAAGAATAGCGTTTATAGGAGTGAGTATAGCTCTACATATATTTCCCAACAGAGTTTCTCCAAAATGAATTACATTAAAAGTATGTTGCGCGACGATCACTTGTTGTATCTTCTAAGGCTATGCACTTCGACTTTGTCGCCAAATATTGATAGACTTAACAGATATAAGCAACTTCAAGAGGTAGGAATATATTGGATAAGGCATATTTGTTCATTGTTTTGTTTTGTTTGTTTGTTTTAGTATGTTAAAGGAAAGGCTGCTGGCTTCCAGAAGCTTAGATAATTATAGGAAATATTACTAGATTTAGCTATACTTGCTTGATATTATCTTTGTTTTAGTAGGTTAAATTTATCGTTTATGAGCACAAATAAAATATTCATATTTATGGTATCGAGTTTTTGGTTGGAATGCAATGCTAAGTGTGTGGTAGACGGTAGAGAAATTAACTTGAGACCGTTCCTGCCAGGATTCCAATTATTTATTGGAACTAAGCTATAAATAATTGCTTCCCGAATGATTGGGAGTTAGAGGTCGCGCATTTGTTCTTGACGAATATCCTTCTGCACAGGAGCAGTGAGCTAGCCTACCCTCGATAACATGTCAAGAAAATAGTTTATGTTATGATAATCAACAGCTCTGCTGAATCCAAGGAAATAACTGCAAACAGTTATAGAGGTTGATAGTGTGGCTGATACTCCTGGAAGGGTGACAATTTGCTTTCAGCCCGGAAACATGTGGGTCAATGTACCCAACATCTGACTGCAGACTGTACCTGCCTCTCGATGCTAGTGTTCCCGGCCAAGGTAAGCAGTAGCTCGCATCTTAACACTCATATGAAATGTATATTCAAGAACTAACGCGCGACCTGTGAAAAGGTAGCAATGTTTATTGTGTTTCAGGGAAGTGGCAAAGTGAAGCTCAATCAATTATACCCTGGACAAAATCATCCTCTATTTCTCCATTATTACCCAGTGAATTCCTTTGAAAAAAATCAGGCATATAACCAAGG
Organism: Tenodera sinensis; assembly: GCA_030765045.1. Lineage (NCBI taxonomy): Eukaryota > Metazoa > Arthropoda > Insecta > Mantodea > Mantidae > Tenodera > Tenodera sinensis. The sequence goes on from CM060965.1 coordinate 42,968,000, forward strand.
TATTGAAAATATCTATGGAAAATTTCATTACAGCTTCTCTTTAAAACTTAGTTACCTAATTAAACAGAAAAAAACATTTTGTGAAAAATAGCTATAGCTGCCAGAAAATTAGAATAATTATAAATAGCACAGCATTGAAATTTTTTACACTTGAGCCTTATATGTCTGCTATGATATTGACGTAGAATTATAAAGGTATCTGTAATAGCTTTGCTAGAATAAATTTTTCAATATGATGAAAAGTGAAAATGTAACATTTTTTCAACAAAATATGGGAGTCATATTCAAATGGTGAGGTATATCGTCATAATTCTTGGTCAGTATCTCTGATTCTATATCAAAAAGAAGTGTGCAAAATTTGCTAAGAAAAATCACCTTTTGTATGAAAAAAAAAAAAAAAAAAAAAAAAGTTTCCGAGAAGAAGCAAACAAACAAAAAATTTGTTACGATGACTTTTTACCATTTCACACTTCCCGTTTCCCGCTAATGGAACCAAATATGTATATGAATTAGAAAACTAAACCAATGCTAAGGACATACAAAAGATAAATACACAGGTCAGCGCTCATTGTGATAATAAACTGCAGTCCTAACCCTTCCTACGGTCATTTCAGCGTCGTAGGCGGAACAAATTGACCGTGTCCCAAGTTCGTGTAGTCAATGGGCAAACGATTCTGAACTTGAGTTTAACTTTCCATAGTTTGAAACCCTACAACACAGGGCCCTGTGGCGCAACGGATAACGCGTCTGACTACGGATCAGAAGATTCCAGGTTCGAATCCTGGCAGGGTCGCAAATTTTATGCAATCTAGAGTTGTAAACAAATTCTTACTGTGTTGAATATTGCGTATCATTAGTTCATTAGAATGGCACTATGCCATAAATAGCAATGATGTAATATCGGTATTTCGACTAGCCATAGTTTATAGTGTGAAAATGAAACCGTTTTGTGATATTCTTAACTCTGAACAATGAATATGAAAAAGCATATGTGGATACTTAAGTATAGAATAATTATCATACTGGCATTTAAAGGATGTGACTTCTTAAGAGCAAAAATCGTAATTCATAGTATAATTTGCTTTTAAATATTTAAGATATAACCTGTCCTACATAGAAAGTAATGACAATGATAAATTAATATCTAATATATTTAATCAGATGTGTGGTACCATTAAAATAATTAAAATACACACAAAAAATGAAGTTCTATTAAGCAATGGCTGTTCCTGTTTTGATTTATGAGCCAGAATCTTGGACGCTTATGAAAGGACAAGAACCAAGATCAGAAGCAACAGAAATGAGATTCTTAAGAAGTGTTGCTGGGTACGCCCTACCGGATAAGAAAAGAAATGAAGACACAATGAACCTGAGACGATACTTTTAGGCGGCGCCGTGGCCGAGCGGTTAGCGCGCTCGCCTACCACCTAGGCGGCCCGGGTTCGATCCCAGGGACCCGCATGTGGTATTCGTGGTGGACGAAGCGGCGTCAGGGCGGGTTTTCTCCGGGTACTCCGGTTTCCCCCGCCATCTCATTCCACCGGTGCTCCATCTTCATTCCATGTATCATCAGTGTCACCGCCTGCGGTGCCGTAGTAGTAAAAGCGGGCGTTAAACACTACAACAACAACAACGATACTTTTAGACCGTTAAGCCTCGTAAAATACTTTTATTCGCTAATTAAATAATAAAAATAATTAGTGTGATTAGATGTAATGAAGTAGAGTGTGAAGACTCATTTTTAGGCATATGTGTAATCGTATCTGTAATTGTAAAGGTACTAAAAAGTCTTGAACACATAAAATGTAGGTGTTCATGTTAAAACACTGCCCAGGACCTGAAGTTAAGAAGGCTGAAAATGTGCACTACACCCATAACATCCATTATACTCTCTTGTAGGGCATATCGCTATTGTCTCATTGTCCCTTAATTTCCCGTGACCGAAAGAGTAAGACGGAGCGCATCACTAGATATAACTCGGGGTATTCCCTGATTTAACATGGCAGTTTGAAGTAGCCAGGTATCCTACCCACCAGACCATACCGGACTGTGTCTTATAATATAACATATTAGTAAGAAGAACTTGTGTTACTTCTTGTTCACGAAAGATATCAATAAAAACACACTTTCCGGTACCGGGAATCGAACCCAAGCCTCCTGGGTGAAAGCCAGGTATCCTAGCCACTAGACCATACCAGACTTAGTCTTATAATATAACACATTAGAAAGAAGAACTTGTGTTACTTCTTGTTCAAGTAAGATATCAATAAAAAGGCACTTTCCGGTACCGGGAATCGAACCCGAGCCTCCTGGGTGAGAGCCAGGTATCCTAGCCACTAGACCATACCGGACTGTGTCTTGTAGCATAACAGATTAGGAAGAAGTTGTGTTACTTCTTGTTCAAGTAAGATATCAATAAAAACACACTTTCCGGTACCGGGAATCGAACCCGAGCCTCCTGGGTGAGAGCCAGGTATCCTAGCCACTAGACCATACCAGACTGTGTCTGTTGATATAAAATATTAGTAAGGAGAAGATGTATTACTTCTTGTTTCAAGTAAAATATCAATAAAAACACACTTTCCGGTACCGCGAATCCAACCCGAGCCTCCTGGGTGAGAGCCGGGTATCCTAGCCACTAGACCATACCGGACTGTGTCTTGTAGTATAACAGATTAGGAAGAAGTTGTGTTACTTCTTGTTCAAGTAAGATACCAATAAAAACACACTTTCCGGTACCGGGAATCGAACCCGAGCCTCCTGGGTGAAAGCCAGGTATCCTAGCCACTAGACCATACCGGACTGTGTCTTGTAGTATAACAGATTAGGAAGAAGTTGTGTTACTTCTTGTTCAAGTAAGATATCAATAAAAACACACTTTCCGGTACCGGGAATCGAACCCGAGCCTCCTGGGTGAAAGCCAGGTAGCCTAGCCACTAGACCATACCGGACTGTGTCTTGTAGTATAACAGATTAGGAAGAAGTTGTGTTACTTCTTGTTCAAGTAAGATACCAATAAAAACACACTTTCCGGTACCGGGAATCGAACCCGAGCCTCCTGGGTGAAAGCCAGGTATCCTAGCCACTAGACCATACCGGACTGTGTCTTGTAGTATAACAGATTAGAAAGAAGTTGTGTTACTTCTTGTTCAAGTAAGATATCAATAAAAACACACTTTCCGGTACCGGGAATCGAACCCGAGCCTCCTGGGTGAAAGCCAGGTAGCCGAGCCACTAGACCATACCGGACTGTGTCTTGTAGTATAACACATTAGTAAGAAGAACTTGTGTTACTTCTTGTTTAAGTAAGATATCAATAAAAACACACTTTCCGGTACCGGGAATCGAACCCGAGCCTCCTGGGTGAAAGCCAGGTATCCTAGCCACTAGACCATACCGGACTGTGTCTGTAAATATAAAAGATTAGTAACAAGAATATGTATTACTTCTTGTTTCAAGTAAGATATCAATAAAAACACACTTTTCGGTACCGGGAATCGAACTCGAAGCTCCTGAGTGAAAGCCAGTTATCCTAGCCACTAACCACACCTGATAACAGGTTAGTAACCTGTAGTTACTTCTTGTTAAAGTATGTCTCTTGCAAACATGGGAGCAATGGTACGTTCTTATTGAGCAAAAGCTCAAGCTCTGGACGTTGTGTTTTAATACCACGCATGTTCCATTATAGGATATTCATGCTAACATTTGTATGGGATAAGTACCCTAAAGTAACTCTGCATTATTTTGGAGTAGAGCGTTGTCGAATTAATTTAGCCCATTTCTTATGAGTTGGGCTAACACATTTCTCAGAAGCTTTATCCTGCCTCTTCAGTGGGGCTTTCCCACTGTGTTTAGGATCTTCTTGCATTTCCTCTCCTGAAGGGGTGCGTTTCCCCGAAGCGAACTTCCGTTCGATAGTTTAGAGGAAAGAACTGTGACAGAAAGGTAACTGGACTAATTTAGTCATTTTGTTACAATCATTTGCGCAAAACATTTGAACTATCTGCAACGTCCTGCATTTGTCCTGCTATTTGCAAACAACGGGGTCTTTACAAAATCGTTCTCGCATAAACAGTACAATTAATGCAATAAAGTGATGACAAACTGTCATATTCCCATGTAGTCGAATATTAATATTTGTTATGAATAAGTAGATTGTCTTGATAAAGGTAGTTCCACGAGTCATATTTACATTAACAACGAATTATATTTATTTTATATAATATCAGCACTATCTAGAAAATAAATCCTTAAACAATTATTCATCTATCGCTGATGTAAGCCAAGAGCGCCTTCATGTTCATAAATGAGTCGTTAATTTCTGTATTTCATATATTACCTAGGGTGTTGAACTGTTAAACATTCGCATCATTCCCTTCTTGGGAATGAATTGGGTAGATGTTACAGACTGACCTAGCGTACGAGATTATGTGAAGTAATTGTAAATTCAGATCTTAAGTATTGTGTGTTTCATAAAGCACAGAGATGTTTGCATCATAGTGGCACAGAGAATATACTTGTATATTTTTCTCTATCAACCTCTGCAATTTAGAATACCAGTATTACGCCATTGGTACAAGAAATATATCATATATTTATTAAACACGTGCTGCAATAAACCAATTATGCACACTATTGATTAGAGGAATAATATGCCTACAATGCAAGATTGCATAAAAAGTTCAACGACCCTGCCAGGATTCGAACCTGGAATCTTCTGATCCGTAGTCAGACGCGTTATCCGTTGCGCCACAGGGCCCACTCTAGTAGATCCAAATTAGAGAGGAAAGTCAACCACAAGTTCATAGCCGTTTTGGCCACAGCTTATATGAACTTACGACCGGTCAATTTGTTCCGCCTACATCGCCGAAATAACCGTGCAATTCTAATTTATTATCACACTGTATCCTGACCTATGCATTTGTCTTTTGTTTCTGCTCAGCCTCGCTTTGGTTTTCTAAATTATATGTCTGCTCTGTTAGTTTGGAGCTATTTGTAGTCAAAGTAGGACAAAATAAGTCGTAATGATGCCTTTTAAACTCTCAGTCGTTTATACCTTAGTTGGGACTCTGACAACAAGGTTATCAAATATTAGACACAAGACAGAAACGCATATTTTAAAATGGGTATATGTATTTAATTTCTCTACTACATACCCAACAGCTAGAGGTAACACTGCATTCTAACCAAAACCTCCATACCAGGATCTCACTGTAAATACATGTTTCGAGGTCTCCAGAATAAGGAAAAACGTATTGTAAGTGGAGGCAACATAACTCAAAAACGAAAATTCCGATAAATACCAAAATCGGTATTTAAATTCGCGTCTTCCAAATATAGACATGTAGATATTCAATAAATTCGCCAAATACAAAGTGCCCTACACATAGACAAAAGTTCGACATTTTTTACTTGTTGTCTCTAACGATTAGATGCTAAAATACCACATATTTAACGCACCTAATGACAAATATTAAATTTTCCGGGAATAGTCAGCAAGTCCACTTTGTTTGGAAGGATTCTGTAATTTTGAATAATAAAAGAACCATAAGTTTCGTCTATACACTGTTGCATAAAAAAGCCTACTATACTACAGACCAAAGAAATTAAAAAAATGTTTATGTAATAAACGACCATCCAAATACGACATAACATGTTATAGAAATTTTTAGTTGATCCAAGACAAGATGATTAATATTTTAGTTCAATTTTTCCTTTTGATATGCTTCATCCGAGAAAATGTTTCCTCGAGAATGTATGTGGAAGCCAACATAGCCTATATAAGAGCACAATGTATGTTTATTTCTTGGAGCAAGTTTAAGTACTTCGATTTCTAAACGCTTATTGCAATTACTATTTCAATTAACCTCTTCGGTACATCAGTCAATCCAAACACACCCGTTATTGTAGTTGAAATTTTTCAACTCTTCTCGTCATTCTTTAAAGGTCTGTCATTATTCAGTTGTTTGTTTTGCTGTGATTAAAAGTGTATTGAATATCATGACTCTATACGGGTGGGCCCTAATGACCTAGCTGTCGACGGGCCCTTAAACAAAACTCACTCACTCTATATGGGTGTATGCGTTTAAACATCTATTGATTAGGTTTCCTCTGTGTGCATCTTAGTTGCAACGAAATGTGTAACGAAGATTAAAATCGATTATATTGAAGCAGATAGAAAAAGAAGCTTTCGTTATAATAGTGTGTGACCATACCGGATGTTTGGTCTAATATTTGGAATAGGCAAATTCTACACAGAAGGGTTCCCGACTTACTTTAGCAATACGCGAGTAACGTAGGAGTTACTGTAATGTGCACCAGCAAATATCAAACTTCACCATGGTACCTGCAGGTGTTTTTATTGGCGATTTACTTTATCAAGAAGTAACACAACATCTTATTCATAATCTTTTATTGTACAGCACTCAGTCCGGTATGGTCTAGTGGCTAGGATACCTGGCTTTCACCCAGGAGGCTCGGGTTCGATTCCCGGTACCGGAAAGTTTATTTTTATTGCTTACTTTATCAAGAAGTAACACAACTTCTTATTCGCAATGTGTAACTTTACACAACACAGTCCGGTATGGTCTAGTGGCTAGGATACCTGGCTCTCACCCAGGAGGCTCGGGTTCGATTCCCGGTACCGGAAAGTTTATTTTTATTGCTTACTTTATCAAGAAGTAACACAACTTCTTATTCATTATCTTCTATTGTACAGAACGCAGTCCAGTATGGTCTAGTGTCTAGCATACCTGGCTTTCACCCAGGAGGCTCGGGTTCGATTCCCGGTACCGGAAAGTGTAATTTTATTGCTTACTTTATCAAGAAGTAACACAACTTCTTATTCGCAATGTTTAACTCCACACAACACAGCCGGTATGGTCTAGTGGCTAGGATACCTGGTTTCTACCCAGGGCGCTAGGGTTTCATTTTCGGTACTAGAACGTGTGTTTTTAATGCTACTTTACTTTAATAAGAAGTAATACAGGTCCTTATAACTAATCTGTATCACCATAGCACAGTCCGGTATGGTTTAGTGGCTGGCTTTTACCCAGGATGATGGGCTTCAATTACTGCTACCAGAGGGTATTTTTGCAATTTTTTTGTTTCTGCAGACTTAGTTCAATAAGAAGTGATACGATTTCTTGTAACTAATATGTTACACCACAGAACACAGTCCGGTATGATCTAGTGCCTAGGATAACTACCTCTCACTCAGGAGGTTCGGGTTCGATTCCCGGTAACGGAAAGTAAGTCTTTAGTTAACATGGAACGAAACTGTTATAAAATGTAATATGTGTTCAAAAGTTCCACTCGGATTATTTCAGAAATAGCATCATACAAGCTGAATTCCTTTTTTTAAAGCACTTAATGCCGATCGTTAATGCACATAGGCAGTCGTCATCCGTGATACAGGAAATGAAACGATAGTTGTGAACCAAAGCTTCCAGGTGTAAGCACTTTACCAGTTGGAGGACCGAAAAAGCAACTTCAAGGATGGTTCTAGTGGGATATGAACAGTGGACCGGGCCACCGGTTCATATGTTCTTGTCTTAACGACCCGGCTACTCGTGTCAGTGGATGATGAAAATATTGATGATGCTGGTGGTTATGGAGGTGAAATTCTTTAACGTAATTTATCTGTGTGTGTGAGAGAGATTAATGTTTATAAATGAAACCAAAGTAAACAAACACAAATATACATAATAGAAAACAACATTGCCATCATTGCCGATGAGCAATTGTTTCAAAGTCAGAGCCTCAGATATGATTTAAAATGTTGAAGGCAACATACGAATGAAGAAGAAAGAAATACAAAAAGTATGCAAAAATCATTAAGAATGAAGAGAACCTAATAGGCCACCCGAAGAAAGTACAAGTTTCTCATGCAAATATTTTAAACATACTGTATATTAAGTTTGCTAAGAGTTATTTTTAGGAACTACAATATAAAAATAACCTCCCAAGAGACAGTGTTTTCGGATTGGGAATTTTCTCGAAAATCTTCGGTTCGCATTCCACGGAAGACAGACACGACACAAAAGCACACACGCAAACAAACAAATGACCAAACCTTTTCTTAAAATGATTTTCATTGTTCTGGGTGCTTCAAATACCAAATTATATATAAAATATTTGCACTTGGTTATACATGTGAAGGGTACTGCAAGTAAAAATCTTCAAGCGACTATGGCAGGACCCGAACTGGAAGTTTCTGGTCCATAAACAAACGCATAATCTATCGCGCCACAAGGACATTAGGAGCCATCGCCTCCCTAGATAAATATGCCTTAGATTTACTAATAAACTTGCATAAAAAACAAACAGCTCGACCCTGCCAGGATTCGAACCTGGAACCTTCTGCTCCGTAGTCAGACGCGCTATCCATTGCGCCACAGGGCCATTAGCAGCTGTCGCCTCCCGAGATATTGATGCCTTAGATTTCCTAATACACTTGCATAAAAATCTTACAGTTCGACCCTGCCAGGATTCGAACCTGAAATCTTCTGATCCGTAGTCAGACGCGTTATCCATTGCGCCACAGGGCCGATAGGAGCTGTCGCCTCCCTAGATATTGATGCCTTAGATTTCCTACTACACTTGCATAAAAATCATACAGCTCGACCCTGCCAGGATTCGAACCTGGAATCTTCTGGTCCGTAGTCAGACGCGTTATCCATTGCGCCACAGATCCGCTAGCAGCTGTCGTCTCCCTAGATACTAGTGCCGTAGATTTTCTAATACACTTGCATAAAAAGCATACAGTTCGACCCTGCCAGGACTTAATGAAGCACTGGTCAGCATAGAAACAAAGTAATTACAAACAAGTGGTTGTGCTATGTATCCAAACTTTTAGAGGTGACCTTTGGTTTCGCGACAGTGTTCTGCCGACTGCATCGAAGGTCAATAGGTGGTCAGCCCTATTGCTACTGTGAGGCAGAATGCCATAGGTTGTATAATATACTAATTAAAATTTACTTACACTATTCATACTGTATAGTATATAGTAGAAGTTATTGTAGTGAAATTTAACGATAAAAATTAAAATAAAAAGGTCCTCTATTCACGGAATGTCGAGTTATCGAAATCCTACTGTATGGAGTTTTTGGTTGGAATGCAATGTTACCTAACTTGAAGCCGTTCCTGTCAGGGCACCATCTACTTATAGCAACTAAGCGATAAACAAATGCCTTCCTACGGTCATTTCAGCGACGTAGGAGGAACAAATTGGGCCGTCCCAACTTCGTGGTGCAACGCTTCTGAACGTGTGTTTGACCTTCCTCATGGCTCAATAATTTTGAACATGAAGCCCGTCGGCCCTGTGGCGCAACGGATAACGCGTCTGACTACGGATCAGAAGATTCCAGGTTCGAATCCTGGCAGGGTCGTGTAAATTTTTTAAGGAATCTATCAATCTAAATATGCTGTTACTCTATTTCGATTCGAGTATAATTTGTTTATTATAGCAGGTGTGTCATAAATAAGAATGACGTACTTGCTGTACCAATGGCGTACTACTAGTATTCCAAGTTGCCGAGGTTTATAGAGAATATATAAAAGCATTTTGTGATATTCCTTTCTCTATGAGGCAAAAACCTCTGTGCATTACTAAATATTCAATAATTAAGACATAAATTTAAAATTGCTTACTGTGATGAGCTGATAATAGGCTAAATCACAGTCTATAACATCTACTCACTTCTCTCCCAGGAAGGGAATGCATATACGAATGGTATCACACGCCATGTAATATATGAATTGCTTATGTTTTCTTGTCTGCAAACCAAGGACATGAATGTATGCAAAGATGCATGTATTTGTGAAATTTTGTCAAAAATGTTGATAACAGTTTTCCTAATAAGATAATATTAACTTTACAATTTATAAAATTGTTTTCCTTTTTTCTGTTTGGAGTATTTAAATCAACTGAAGCTATAAATGGACAATCGCATACTTTTTAATAGGCACGCTCAAATTTAAGCCTTGTATTCTCAAAAACCTTTTTCATGAATTTTCCATGCTGAAATATTCCACAGGGTGTACTCGCACACCAATTTGTTTCAACAATCTTGTCCTGCCTCTCAGGTACAGTAGAAGCCCGAAATAGCGCGGACCGAAACACCGCGGATTCAGCTTTAACACGGGGGAAATTCCATATGCCGAGAATATATCTACTCTTTATCTATTCGCTTATTTCTTATTTTTGAAAGTTGAGTTTAAAATTTTCTTCAAAGAGTGGCACAGCAATATACTTTTTGCTACCCCTAGCGTGGACTTTGTCCACTGAGGCCGCTCTATTCGTAGTAGCGTTGACCTTGGCCACTGCATTGTTAATCATTTCCCGAAGTAACGAGGCATACACTCAGAAAAAACAGGCAAAAAAACCTAACCGGAGACAACTTCAAAATCATTCGCCTGCGTCAGCTACAATAAATACCAGCTTCGATAACAATCGACAACAATGGAAGCCCCCACTTTAAACCAGCCCACGCAACAGGTAAAGCAATAAACAAAGACCACACCAACCGTCCTATGCCCACACATACTAAGCATACAAAACCTGTGAAATCAAACGGCATCGATCAGTTCGCCGATAGTAATAGAGTACTGCGGTCACACCACTGATGATGTTCGACACAGTTTCGTACGAAACGTACGGAAGAAGAATTTCCACTACACCACGGTCCACAAGCCCGAATATTCATTCTACATACAGGTCATTGTTATAAATTGTAAATAACTCATTGAATACTTACATGATTTTCATTTGAGATATTTTCACTTTATCAAAGGCCCATTTTTTATGACTGTGTTAAGTTAGGTTTCGAATGATATAATAATAATAATAATAATAATAATAATAATAATAATAATAATAATAATAATAATAATAATAATAATAATAATAATAATAATAATAATAATAATAATAATAATAATAATAATAATAATAATAATAATAATAATAATAATAATAATAATAATAATAATAATAATAATAATAATAATAATAATAATAATAATAATAATAATAATAATAATAATAATAATAATAATAATAATAATAATAATAATTTAAATAGTAATAATAATAATAATAATAATAATAATAATAATAATAATAATAATAATAATAATAATAATAATAATAATAATAATAATAATAATAATAATAATAATAATAATAATAATAATGATAATAATCATCATCATCATCATTGATGATGATAATGATGATGATAATCCACTTTATGTTTGTTATCCTTTGTTTATCGTGATACCGAGAATCGAAACCGAGCCTCCTGGGTGAAAACCAGGTATCCTAACCACTAGACCATACCGGTCTGTGCCTGGTGTCTGTAACAGGATTAGTAATAAGAAATTAAATTACTTCTTCTTAAAGTAAATTAGCACTAAAAGGACACCTTTCGGTACCGGGAATCGAACCCGAGCCTCCTGGGTGAGAACCAGGTATCCTAGCCACTAGACCATACTGGACTATGTCCTGCTGTGTATTAGGATTAGTAATAAGAAATTGAATTGCTTCTTAACGTTATTTTGCAACAAAACTACCACTTCTCGGTACCGGGAATGGAACCCGAGCCTCCTGGGTGAAAGGCAGGTATCCTAGCCACTAGACCTTGGCGCTTAGTGGCGGAGATTGATACCTATGTTACATATGGTTAAAGTAAGCCGGTAAACAAATCCTCCTTCTGCACCGTGATTGGAGTTAACCCTCCTGTGTAAAATTTGCCTGTTCCAACCATTAGACCAAATGTGAGTGTTGCAAGTCAGGTATGGTCACACAATTATAACAAAGGCTCATTTTTCTACCTCTTCAATTGTAATCGATATTAGCCTTCTTTGCAACTTTTCATTGATTGCTACAAGGTGGAAAGAGGAAACCTAATCACTAGTTAGATGTTACATCACAGGGGAGAATTTCAAAAATATTTGAAAAATTTAAACCATAACAACGGATATCTTTGGAATGGCTGATGCTACCGAAATAGGTTATTTGAAATAGTTTGTGCTATAAGAAAAGGTCTGCTTTGATTATGTGGTAATGTTTGAGAGTAACAGCCATGTCTAGCCGCAGACTCAAGAGCCGACCTTGGCTCACTCTTCCTGTGCGTCCGGGGGATTTTGTACCTGGCGACACACCCCTTCACTTGCAGTGATGATGGTGGATTCTGACGTAACGATCTCTCCGCCTAGAAGTATTGTCATAGTATATTGTAATATAAGTGATTTGTGCTGGACCGAGCTAAAGTTTCCGAAAATTAGTAAAAACATTTAACAAATGTGTATTACTTGCAAGTTTTGTTATGAAACATAACATTCGTTTTTAATGGTGTCTTGATGGTAGAAGTTAATTCAGTACTCCACTCTTACTTACAAAATAGGCAAGGAATATCTTTTCATTTATTCCTGCTTTCTTCTCACGCAACCAATTTTTAAAATCTGTAGAACCTTTGGTATCTCTCTTTAGATTTTTCGCATATGAGAGAAGCAGAGCCTATTTTCTAATTTGCTTCGTTCAAGTTAACCGCTGTGACTACTATTGGGTAATTGTTAATTTGAGCGCGAACTACTCTGTTTATGTCGCGGAATGTCTATGTTATGTCTGTGTTAATAAAAACGACCGCACCCGTGGCGTAGTGGTAGCTCGACTGCCTCTGACACGGGGGGCTTCGCTCTCCGGTAGGGGATTTTTTCCAGTTGGGAGGTCTGGCACGGGGTGCACTCAGCCTCGTCAGGTCCCTGAGGGACCAATTGAGGAGCTAGTTGACTAGAGAAGTAGCGATCCCAGGTCGTGAAGACCACATAACCGGCCGGGAGGGATCGGAGTGCTGACCACGTACCTCCTTCCAGTACTGCACCCCACTCATGACGCCTGTAGTGGGCAGAGGTGGGGGACGCAGCGGCTGGGCGACAGGTCTTGGCCCGGATAGGGTTGTCGTGCCACGGGGTTAGTTATCAATCAATATTGTTAAGTTTAAGAGTGTGAGGCCTTAAAAGTGCATTATATGGGAGGGTAGTTTAAGTTGGTAGATGTGAATACGGTATAATTCATTTACTTGCAATGTCAACATAGCCGGAAAGGCCATGAAATCCTACTATCTCCCAATTTCAATTTTGCTATTCGTCGGAATTTTCGCTTTTGAGTTGTGCTCTCTTCACATATGAACATACAGACGTATATTTCTATTTGTTCAGCAGAGCTCGAAGCATGTATTTACAGTGATATATTGATCATGAGTTTTTGGCTGTAATGCAAAGCTACCTCTACTTGCTAAATGTGCGTAGACAAATAAACATATCTATTTTAAAATATGCTTTTCTATCTTATGTTACTTCACTTAGGCTGTTCCTCCAGGTATCAACTATTTATAGAAACTAAGCTATATACAAATACTTTATTGAATGACTGACAATTAAAAAACGCCTCAATACGAATTATTTTCCTAGAATACCATTTACTTTGAATACAAGTTGCTTTAAACCAACAGAACAAACATATAATTTAGAAAACGAAAACAATGCTGAGCACATACAAAGGACAAATGCATAGGTCAGGGCACATTGTGATAATAAATTATAATCGCTCGGTCATTTGGGCGGCGTAGGCGGAACAAATTGACCGTGTCCTAAGTTCATGTAGTCTATGGTCAAACGCTTGTGAACTTGTGTTTGACCTTCGGCAAGAGTCGACAATTTAGTGCATTGGACTTGTGGGCCCTGTGGCGCAACGGATAACGCGTCTGACTACGGATCAGAAGATTCCAGGTTCGAATCCTGGCAGGGTCGTGTAAATTTTTTATGCAACATAGCATGGTAGAGAAATTATTCTATTTAGTGTCGTGTATCATTTGTTTCCCATAGCACCTGTTTCATAAATAACAATGACGTATTTGCGTAACACTGGCATTGCAAGTTGTCGAGATTTATAGAGAAAAGAAAGATTATTTTGTTGTTTAAAATTCTATCAATTGCCAGGAACACATCAGCGTTGCCGGTGTGCTGGTATTTCGTCCCGCAGGAGTTCTTTTACATGCCAGTAAATCTACTGACACGGAGCTGTCGTTTTTAAGCATAGTCTGGGCCGGATTTGAACCCGCTCTCTTGTGATCAATAGGCCAGCGCCTATTCAACTGGGCATAGTTAAAGGATATCCATTAAATTGCACACTGGAATACCTAAAAGGGACAATGGAATTAAAAATTGAAGTAATTGTGATTTTTTTCTGTAATGTTTAACGTCCGCTTTTACTACATACGACAGCGCAGGCGATGGCACTGATGATACGTGGAATGAAGATGGAGCATCGGTGGTTGGAGATGGCGGGGAAAACCGGAGAACCCGGAGGAAACTCGCCTCAGCGCCGCTTCGTCCACCACGAATCCTATATATGGTTCCTTGGGATTGAACCCGGACTGCTTTGGTAAAAAGCGATGGTCTAACTACCGCCCCAGTATTTGTGACAGACTCCATCATCGAAGTACACTTACCCTTCACAAATGTATACATTCCCGGTACCGGAAAGTGTGTCTTTATTGCGGATTTACTTCAAGAACAACTCAACTTTTAATACTACTCTGTTATGCTGTAAGACACAGTCCGGTATGGTCTAGTGGTTAGGATACCTGGCTCTCACCCAGGAGGCTCGGGTTCGATTCCCGATACCGGAAAGTCCGTTTTTATTGCTGATTTTGACAGAAGGTTTTATCTCTTATCTGTGATGATACCGAAAGCAGTCCGGTATGGTCTAGTGGTTGGGATACCTGGCTCTCACCCAGGAGGCTCGCGTTCGATTCCCGATACCGGAAAGTCTGTTTTTATTGCTGATTTACTTTAACAAGAAGAAACAGAAGGTTTTATCTCTTATCTGTGATGATACCGAAAGCAGTCCGGTATGGTCTAGTGGCTAGGCTACCTGGCTCTCACCCAGGAGGCTCGGGTGCTATTCCCGGTACCGGAAAGTCCGTTTTTATTGCTGATTTACTTTAACAAGAAGAAACAGAAGGTTTTATCTCTTATCTGTGATGACACCAAGAGCAGTCCGGTATGGTCTAGTGGCTAGGATACCTGGCTCTCACCCAGGAGGCTCGGGTGCTATTCCCGGTACCGGAAAGTCCGTTTTTATTGCTGATTTACTTTAACAAGAAGAAACAGAAGGTTTTATCTCTTATCTGTGATGATACCGAAAGCAGTCCGGTATGGTCTAGTGGCTAGGCTACCTGGCTCTCACCCAGGAGGCTCGGGTGCTATTCCCGGTACCGGAAAGTCCGTTTTTATTGCTGATTTACTTTAACAAGAAGAAACAGAAGGTTTTATCTCTTATCTGTGATGACACCAAGAGCAGTCCGGTATGGTCTAGTGGCTAGGATACCTGGCTTTTACCCAGGAGGCTCGGGTTCGATTCCCGGTACCGGAAAGTGTGTTTTTATTGATATCTTACTTGAAACAAGAAGTAATACATTTTCTTTCTACTAATCTGTCACGGCACCAGACACAGTCCGGTATGGTCTAGTGGCTAGAATACCTTGCTCTCAACCAGGAGGCTCGGGTTCGATTCCCGGTACCGGAATGTCTCTTTTTATTGGTGATTTACTTTAACAAGAAGAAACAGAAGGCTTTATCACTTATCTGTGATGGCACTAAAAGCAATCAGGTATGGTCTAGTGGCTAGGATACCTGTCTTTCACCCAGGAGGCTCGGGTTCGATTCCCTGTACCGGAAAGTCTGTTTTTATTGCTGATTTACTTTAACACGAAGAAACAGAAGGCTTTATCACTTATCTGTGATGGCAGCAAAAGCAATCCGGTATGTTCTAGTGGCTAGGATACCTGGCTTTCACCCGGGAGGCTCGGGTTCGATTCCCGGTACCGGAAAGTCTGTTTTTATTGCTGATTTACTTTAACACGACGAAACAGAAGGCTTTATCACTTACCTGTGATGGCAGTAAAAGCAATCCGGTATGGTCTAGTGGCTAGGATACCTGGCTTTCACCCAGGAGGCTTGGGTTTGATTTCCGGTACCAGAAAGTGTATTTTTATTGATATCTTACTTGAACAAGAAGTAAATACATCTTTAGTTACTAATCTGTAATAACACAGAACAGAGTCCGGTATGTAGTAGTGTTTATAATGTCTGGCTTTCACCTGAGAGGGTCAAGTTCAATTCGCATTATCAGAGCATATGTTTTTATTCTGCCCTACTTTAATAAGAAGTGAGGGTCTGGAAATCTACTTTAATATTTTTCAACGATTTAAATGATTAAAGCTTATTAATATTTGCTTCCTATTTACCACTTCAAAACTACAAAGAAACATTAAAAAATCATATGTTGACAATTACACTGGTCTACAAAAATTAACTTTTTCTCTTTCACAAGAATTAAAATAACAGATTCTAAAAGTATTTTTCGTGCTGAATTCAAATATAATTACAGTTTGTCCGCATCGGGCAGGAGTTTTGTGTGATATTCATTTGAATTTTTATAATATTCTAAAAAATCCGTAACTAGCTATCTAACTCAAAATTATAACTACTGATTCTGACTTACCTAGAAAGTGGTAGATAGTGATTTTCGGGTATATTTTGCATCTGGAACGTCTCTCATTTTAGTCCAACAGTAGTCAGCCAGCATATTGGAACTCCACTTGCCTTGGTACCTCTTCTCTATTGTAGAAATTTGCTGATGAAAACGCTCACCGTGTTCATCGCTGACAGCTCCAAGGTTTTCGGGGAAGAAGTCCAAGTGAGAGTCCAAGAAGTGAATTTTTAAAGACATGTTGCATCCCATAGCTTTATAAGAATGCAGAAGATCAGCCACTATGTCACGATAGTTTTCTGCTTTATGGTTTCCAAGAAAATTGCAACATAAACTTTTGAAAGACTGCCAGGCTGCTCTCTCCAGTGGATTTAACAGTCCCTCGAAATGTTCATCAGCCATTAATGATCGGATTTGTGGTTCTATAAAAACTCCTTCTTTCAATTTAGCATTACTGACTTTGGGGAATTTCGATTTCAAGTACAAGAATCCATCAGAAAGTTTATCCATAGCTTTGACGAAATTTTTCATAACTCCTAACTTAATATGCAATGGAGGTAAAAATATTTTTTCAGGATTCACTAAAGGGACACATGCCACATTTTTCTGGCCAGGGAGAAGAGATTCACGTTTTGGCCATGACTTTCTAACGTAGTGAGACTTCTTATCTCTGCTGTCCCACTCGCACAAAAAACAGCAAAATTTGGTGAACCCAAGTTGCAAACCAAGCAATAAAGCAATGACCTTTAAATCACCACAGATATTCCATTCATATTTTCCATATTGTATTTTCTCTAAAATTAGTTTCATATTTTGATATGTCTCTTTCATAGCGGCATGCGCTACTGGTATTGATGGAAGTTCATTGCCAATATGTAGCAGCACAGCCTTCAAACTTACTTTAGAGGAGTCTATGAACAATCGCCACTCATCTGGTCGGTGTTGATGCCCAAGAGTTTCCATAAGTGAACAAATATTATTACAAAACACAACACCATATTCTTCAGAGAAGTATTCTTTGAAAACACTATGGCGGCTACGATAACTACTTATTCTTACATCTTTTTGGAGTAAATTCCACCCTTTGAGTCTGGAAGTTAAAACTTCAGCTTGCAGTTTAGACAGATTTAAATCCCGAATCAGGTCATTAAGGTCTTGCTGATTGGGAAAGTATGGTTCTGATGAACAGCTACTGGCTTCATATGTAAGATCATTTTTATTTTCATCTGAATCATTTTGAGTTTCAGTTAGGTTAGAATCAGAGTTATCACTTAAGGTTGTATCTACATATACTGGTACGGGGAACTCTTCACTGTGTAAGACAGGTCTCAATGCAGAATGTAAATTCGGATACTTAACTGTATATTTTGTTTTAGATGTGATTCCTTTAATATTTGTCAAACAAAAATAACAGTCAGTTGAATGATCCTTCGGTTCCCTCCAAATCATGGGAATTGCAAATGGCATATGATGTGTACCATTTTTCCACCCAGTCAGCAGTCTAACACACGAAACACAGCATGTATTTGGGGCCCAGCTCTTATCAAAATCACCAACTTGACAGCCAAAGTAAAGATTATAACACTTCTTTACAAGTGGGGTCATATTTCGCCTCTGAGACTTGAAGGTCAGCTCACCACAAATATAGCAGAAATTATCTGCATGATTTACACACTTTCTTGGCATGATGAAAACATTAAGCACTGAAATACAACATACACAATACACTTCTAAACAGAAAGGAAGGAAATATTTCACTAGTGAACAATGTCACAGTCAGCTCAATACTGACACATCACAATGCCAGACAGGTCTGAGCATGTCTAAACATGAATGAACCTGCACAGTCTTGTTTTGTGGTGCTTCAGCGTGATATTACAAATAATTTCAATAAATACGGCTTGAGTAAAGTAGCTACATATGAGGTAAAGGTTCCTATGACAGGTCAAAGAAATCGCTAAAATCATATTTTGAAAAGTAGCTTTCACAGAAAAACTATGCCTGATGGGAAAATTCTGACTACATATCCGAATTCAGGATGAAAAAATGCACTAGATTCACTATTCAGATTTCTTGTGAAAAAAATCTTGTCGACCAGTGTTATGTATACCTCATTGTACATGCAGTTTTAAGATACGTGTGAGATGCTAGTTCTTTCTTTTTAAAGCCATCAAAACAATGCTTTCCCTAATGGTCTAGGGCCGTCTAGGCCTTAGAGGTGTTAGTGCGCAGGCTTTAAAGCCAAGTTCTTGATGTTAAACTGAAACATAAATTTGCCAACCATTTTCCTCTATAGTGCATGGTTCCATAAATAACAAATTTTTTCGAATGTTTGATTGTCAATATGTAACCGCTCCATTGTGGTTTGCTTTTGCAATTAGCACAAGGCTGTGCAGCTTTAAAGATGAGTTATTCATGCTAAAGTGAGTCTTTTAGTAGCAAAATGATGCTACATAGTTCCATTCTGGCCTGTGTATTTGAATAAATTTGTGGAAATACGTTTTGCAGGCGCACAAAGCAGAAAGTGAGGAATGTTGACACTGTTCAGGCCTCGAGAATGCTGCTCAGAAAGCTTGAAAGAAGATCACTCCTCCCCTTATAATTTGCTGTAGCTAGCAGCAAACACAGAGGCACGTGGCGAAGCCAGTTTTCTAGGGTTAGCCTCGTTTGGTTTTTCAGTAGCTGTATTAGCAAACAAAATATTCCCGTGCATCTAACGTATTCAGCAGTGTTCAATTATTTCCTTTAACTTTCACGATAGATGAATTTGTTGTTGGCTATTTTATTTGTCATATTTGAATCTACTATCCAGTAAATCTAGGCACTCAAACTGCTAACAATCTGTCCTTAATTCTTTTACAATAACCTGTGGCACCGTCATATAAAAGAAGTGTTTTAGAATACTCGTTCTTCTATTGTTTTCAACATAGTTTTAGGGAATCCAATTAACTATGATATCTGTTGTATTTATGTGCTAATCTCATAAACCACACACCTTATTTTCATCAGCCTTACACCGTTGGAAACTCCTGTTCTTCCCGATGAACATAGATTGTTAGAATACCTAATAATATATATCAGAAGACGCCTTTGTATTTTTAGCCATTTTTATGAAAAATGTTTAACCTTTTTTATTCATTGTCTTTTGCGTTTTCTTTAACAGCAAATCTTTATCATTCTACCGCGACACAGAATATGACTCACTTTTGGTTGTTTTCGATAAGCGAAGCTACTACTTGAATTGGAACAACTCTGCCCGAAATAACGAGCCATATCAGAGTCTGGTGTTTGATAAAGCTGTAACACAGCAGTGCAACTAAAAGATTACACCATTAATCGAGCTTTATCAGAAGCATCCCGTTTTCTGAGCTTCCAGCCCAAGGAGATAAGTGTGTGGAACGCGTCGGAAAGTAATACATTCGTGAAATTTCGCCAATATTGTGAAAACTACTCCTAAACAAATAATGAGAATTCTAAAATTTAGAAAACAGTTTCTATTGGTTGTCATTGAAAATATCAATTAACTGAAACTATAAATGGACAGGTGCATGTTTATTAATAAGCACGCCAAATTTTAAATCCCCCCTTTTTTTGGTAAACCTTTTTCATCAATTTTGAATATTCAACATCTTCCCCCTGTTCCGCTTGTATACCAATTTGTTTCATCAATTTTGACCTTCTCAAGTATATCAATTCTAATTGGTGATCGTGGCAGCCATGTCATTAATATGTGGAAAAATTACATTTTGACCTCCAGAAATTAAATACCATAGCTCTTTACACATTTTTAGTCTTAATAGCATGCATTCATTGTATAGTTCACCTCACTTACAGGTCCACGTTAGTGTTTCTATCCAAGGTCCATTTTTGCATTTTCGCATTGTTTGAATTTATTATTATTATTATTATTATTATTATTATTATTATTATTATTATTATTATTATTATTATTATTATTATTATTATTATTATTATTATTATTATTATTATTATTATTATTATTATTATTATTATTATTATTATTATTATTATTATTATTATTATTATTATTATTATTATTATTATTATTATTATTATTATTATTATTATTATTATTATTGTTATTATATTCTACGCTTGTTATATTTTATCGTCTCTGGCAGCATACATTGGTGTAAAAGATTCATAGCAAATAAATCAAGACAATATCACATGCTTTTTTCTCCTATTTTGAGAAATAAATTTACAACTTACGAAAAAGTAAGAATTTTGGAGTAATAGGTAATTTTTCTACAGTAATTAGGGGTTAATACAAGAAAGTCTGATACAATAGAACCTTTTGGAAACTGATTTACTGTAAAACCTGAACCTTTACGTGAATATTTTAAAGCTCCACAATGTGGATCATTTCTATTAAAATTACGAATTTACACAGTAATGATAATGTAAATAACCAGGGAGCCTAGAATTTTGAAACATGGCAAAAACGTTAAGGTTTACGTGTGTAATAACTCTTAATTTCAATAAAATAACTTGCATACTTTATATTTTGTAAACCTCACAAATGCGTTACCTACCTTAATAAGCTTGATATGATATGATACGACCAGGCAAGGGAGAGAGCTACCTTGCACCTTGACCCAATGCAGATATATTTTGCTGATAACTCCCAGGAGCATAAAGGTTACGGATAGGCCGACCGACCGGGACACGCAGATGTTTGACCCGGTGCTGCTCAGCGAGGACTTCCCTCTGGCGGAACAGAGGGACTCGAATCACCTGAGACTCAGAAAATGCAGTCATGTGGCAGGGATGAGAAGAACGTTCTAACAAGCAAGCATCCATTCCATTTGTCCAACAGCGACCGGCACTGTACAGACCCCAAGTCGGATACATGAATGTGGAAGTAAAGGAATGGGAAGTGAGGGAAATATAAGCACAAAACAAGAAACGGCACCCCGTTCTGCCTGCCTTTGTACCAAGGGAGCCAATTACCGTTAGGGATGGTATGTATTTTATACACCACTTCATTCCCAGTTTACAGCAAAACGGAAGTGGACACGGCACTTGGGAACATCGAGGGAAGACTACCGAGTTCTCGGTGGGGTCGATGTAACTAACAACCGGCCTCTAATGCTGCAGGGTGGTACTGGAGGACATTGAGTTGTCTCCAAACTCCTCAGCCAAGTCCAACCCAATCCGAATAACTTACTTGCAGGAGAGGATGAAATGGAAAGAAAACTCTTGATAGAAGAGATACCCCCTCAGCATTCCCCTTCCAAATGAAGGAAAACCACGAAAATCCCATTGGTCAAAGTGGCCTACGCCAGGAATCGAACCCAGGACGTTGTAACTGTGTGCACCATGGAGTAATCTCTCTCGATATACAACTTACCTATCGGGTTGTAAATTCAGGATATCTGTTTAGCAACTTAACCTTTCGCCTGAACAAGAACAAACATCCAGCTTTGGGAATTACTCTATATTTCGCTACAAGGTTAAAACTCTGACGCGTCATATTCACATTAATTTCTCTACTCATGTTCTAGAAGCTATTGTTGTAGAAGTGTATTCTTTTAGTTCTTGATAAGCAAAATCAACCTTCATTACGTTTAGACATATTTTTCTTTTACGTATAAGAATGAAGCTATAGTCAGATTTTTAAAAAGCGGATCGCTACATGATGACTTAGAAAACTAAAGGCTTACATGACCAAGAAAAGGAGAGAGAAAGGAATAGAGACTTAATGCTTTAAGGAAGTATAAGTAATTTAACATTCAAGCCAGCAACAAAAATAACTTGGAAGTGGTTAACACAACAAAAACTTTTATTTGATATAAAGCGTATGAATTAACGAGATTTACGCTTTTTATATAGTGAGATTTTGTCTCTTACGGCTTACCAGTTATATTAACGTCTTTCAGAATGACGAGAACTTCAAAGGCTATTATCAGAAAATTCAATACACACGTTTTGTTTGTAGTGCAAACATCTTAAAGATATCCTAGTTTATTCAGAATCATTTGAGGTATTTTTGAGAAAATGAAAAATTAGGTTTTCCATGGAAAGGATGATTTGGGTTGGGAGATTTTCTAGAAAACTTTGTTATCGCCTGCCAGGACCTTGTAACGCTGACTGGCAGTTGCAGAGACTTCCGAAGATGTGATTAATTGATTTATTCACTCTCTGGGTGTCACGACCTGTAACACGTCTTCAAAAGTTGCGTTCCGAGGGTTTTAACCAACGTCCCATGTTGTCTAGTGGGCCCATGATGCCAAAAGAAGTGTGCAAATCAAGAAGAAAGAAAGAAAAAAATACAAAGATAGTTATAATGAAGAGAACATTTGCAGAACATTCAATATACTTATCATATAAGTATCTTAAACATAGAATACCTACATTCATCATATTTGTAAACAGCCATTTTAGGAAGTAAAAAATAAACATTCCCTATGTAAAGAGTGTTTTGGGGTTGGAGATTTTCTCGAAAATCTTCGATTGGAAAGACACACACATATACGCGCAATCACGCACAAACAAACCAACCCTTTTTAAAATGATTTCTTTTATTCTGTATACCTCTAAACATTAGAACATATTATAAAATAATTTGCACTTGTTATATGAGTGATACATAAAGATTCAAGCTGCCATTCATGAGAGTTAATAGAGTGTCATAATAGGCAACTACTGTGAATCATGCTGCAAGTAAAAAATGTTAACGACCCTGCCAGGATTCGAACCTGGAATCTTCTGATCCGTAGTCAGACGCGTTATCCGTTGCGCCACAGGGCCTTGCATCAGAAGCTGAAGTTATTGCAGAAGTTGCCGTGTATGTATACTGCAACTGGTGAATAATTGAAGGGAAAAGCGAATATCCTTTCCTGTCTATGTAATAGGGAGCAGAAAGCAAGCGGAACTGCAATAAAACTGGTGAATCTGTAAGTAGTCATGAGGAAAAAATATAAATTAATAACTTGAGATCTAGTTATGCAGTTCCAAGGCAGCAGACCTCCAAATTTGTTCTAACGGCACAGTTCGAATACTTTTGCAATCAGTTCTAAATTAGACCTCTGATTATAGAGAATGCATTTCATTATAATAGATATGTGTGACACTTTGGAACGGCCCCGGCTTCCAATTTCTAATAGAAAGCTGTGTCCATTGGACATTTTCTGGCTAAACACATGCGATAAACCTTAGAAAGCCAATTGCTTAAAGTGATACTGGGTTTAGAGGCGGATATGATT
>CM060965.1:42996786-43039286 GCA_030765045.1 Tenodera sinensis
TAAACCTGAAAGGCGAAACGTTAACTAAATAAAACTACTTGTCGCAATTGTTAAGAGTAATGTCTGAGATACAAGAGATAAAGAAATACATAAAAATATTTCATAAACACCATTATTTCAGCTGTAAAACGTGTACTGCTGAAAGCAGGCCTCCCCCATAGATATCCACCCAGTTTGAGGTTTTGGTCGAGCATTTGTTCCATTATGGAGTTCAGTTCTTTGCTGCTGAGATTGACTCCAGGACGTTAACACGTTGGCCAAGGTCCTTCATACTTCCCTCGAGTTTTTCCATGTCTTCCTTAACCCCGGCCAGTCGCTCGTTAGTATTCTTCCAATAGACCTGTCTTCATATTGGAATTCCCGTCTTCATCTTTTCCGTTTCGGAGTTTGCATTTTCAATTTGCCTTCCATTTTTGTTCCCATATTTTCTATTCCGTAGTTTACATTTTTCCAATTCGATTTTCATATTTGTTTCCTCTGCCGCATTCCGGAATTCATTTCATTTCCCATTATGTCCATCTTGGCTAACATTTGTTTCATCAACTGTTCCATATCGTGCTTTTCGTCGCACTCCGGACACCAATTGTGATTACTTTACTTTTTTAACTATTTCTTTAATATTTATTAAAACACCGGAGCGACACTAAGCAAAAGCAATGTTGAAGAATAAAAAATACTACAGAAAGAACAGCTGGTTGATAAAGCCATGTGAAAGTACTACGCATTTATGTTTCAAACGTATAGAAACTTGTATGAATTGTTCGTAATTTTTCGTCGAAGAGGGAGTAGTGAAAGAAATGTGATTGTGTTTTACTAAAGAAAAATGAGTAGAAAAACCATGTGAATGTTATACGTTGCACTTATATTTCAAGTGTATGGAAAAATGTATGGATTGTTTGCAGAAGAGGGAGTAGTATGTTAGGTAAAAGAAAAGGGAGTAGAGAAAACCATGTGAACGTAATACATTGCGTGGTAAAATGGATTGCATAAAAACCTTCGCCATGAAAAAAATTAGATATGTCACTTTTCATGGCGATCGGTCAACCTGTTTTGGAATTTGATCAATCTTCAACATAAGATATGTATAGGCCTTGGTATGTATGAAGTTGATAATCCATAGGGAATAACATGTGAATTGTTACGTAAAACAAAAGTGAGTAGAGAAAGTAGTATGAATGTAATACGTTGTATTTGTTTCAAACATATAGCAAATTGTATGAATTATATGTTGAAGGGCGAATAGCGAAAGAAGACTGATTGTGTCTTGTAAAGGAAGAATTAGTAGAGGAAATCCTGTGAATGTAATACGCTGCATTTATATTTCAATCCTAGAATATTATATGAATTGTATGTTGAAGGGCAAACAGAGGATACATGAATGCGCTACGTAAAAGAAAAGCGAGTAGAAAGCCATTTGAAAGTAATATATTGTGTAGTAAAATTGTTACCATAAAAACTCTCCATGAAAAAAATACATATACGTGCCGAATTTTGCGGTGATCGGTTAAGCGGTTTTCGAGATTAACAGTTAGATATATACAAACATTCAAGTTGTAAAGATGACATGAATTGTTTGTAGAAGATTGAGTGGAGAAAGACATGTGAAGGTGTTACCTAAAAGTGAGTAGAGTAAACACTGTGAATGTAACATGCAGCATTTCTATATCAAACATGCACAAAATTGTATGACTTATTTCTAGAAGAGTGAGTAGAGAAACAGTTATGAGTGTGTTACCCAAAAGCAAGTAGAGAAAACAGTATGAATGTAATACGGAGCATTTCTATTTCAAACATGCACGAAATTGTATGACTTATTTGTAGAAGAGTGAGTAGAGAGAGATGTGAATGTGTTACCTAAGAGTGAGTAGAGATAACAGTATGAATATAATATGTAGCATTTCTATTTCAAAAATACAGAACATTGCATGACTTCTTTGTAGAAGAGTGAATAGAGAAAGAGATGTGAATGTGTTACCTAATAGTGAAAGCAGAAAACAGTGTGAATGTAATAGCATTTCTATTTAAAACATACAGAACATGGTATGACTAATTTTGAAAGTGGGGATAAAAGTTTTCTTTGGTGCAAAATCACGTTTTTTATGGACAATTGTTTATAGAAGGATGAGTAGAGAATGAGATGTAAATGTGATTCCTAAAAGAAAGAAGAAAAACCACTGTGAATGTAATATGCAGCATCTCTATTTCAAACATACAGAAAATTGCATGACTTATTTGTAGAAGAGTGAGTAGAGAAAGAGGTGTGAATGTATCACCTAATAGTGAGAGGAGAAAACAGTGTGAATGTAATAGTACTTCTGTTTCAAACATACAGAACATGGTTTGACTTATTTTAAAAGTGGGGATAAAAGTGTTTTTCGGTGCAAAATCACGCTTTTTATGGAAAATTGTTTACAGAAGAGTGAGTAGAGACAGAGATGTGAATGTGTTACCTAAAAGTGAGAGGAGAAAACAGTGTGAATGTAATAGCACTTCTGTTTCAAACATACAGAAAATTGCATGACTTATTTGTAGAAGAGTGAGTAGAGAAAGAGATGTGAATGTGTTACCTAATAGTGAGAGGAGAAAACAGTGTGAATGAAAAAGCATTTCTATTTAGAACATGCAGAACAGGTATGACTAATTTTAAAACTGGGGATAAAAGTGTTTTTTGGTGCAAAATCACGTTTTTATGCAAAATTATTTACAGAAGGGTGAGTAGAGAAGGAGATGTAAATGTGATACCTAAAAGTAAGTAGAGAAACCACTGTGAATGTAATATACAGCATCTCTATATCAAACATACAGAAAATTGCATGACTTATTTGTGGAAGAGTGAGTAGAGAAAGAGATGAGAATGTTTCACCTATTATAATAGTGAGAGAAGAAAACAGCGTGAATGTAATAGCACTTCTGTTTCAAACATACAGAACATGGTTTGACTTATTTTAAAAGTGGGGATAAAAGTGTTTTTCGGTGCAAAATCACACTTTTTTATGGAAAATTGTTTACAGAAGAGTGAGTAGACACGAAAGATGTGAATGTGTTACCTAAAAGTGAGAGGGGAAAACAGTATGAATGTAATAACACTTCTGTTTCAAACATACAAGAACATGCTATGGCTTATTTTAAAAGTGGGGATAAAATGTTTTTGGTGCAAGATCATGTTTTTTATGGAAAGTTGTTTATAGAAGACTGGGTAGAGAAAGAGATGTGAATGTGTTACCTGAAAGTGAGTAGAGAAAACACAGAATGTAAAATGCATGTATACAAAAATTTAACCAAATCTTTAGAGCCCTTTCTGAAATACGGGGAATATATATACAAGAATTGCACTGTAGAAGCGGGAATAAAAGAAATGTTATTTTTTATGTAAAATCGCGTTTTTTCGAGAATGACACCTATATAGAACAACTTAAAAAGCAAAACTCCATCTGAATACAAAATTTGATCGAAATCGTTATAGCCGTTGCCAAGTACATAGTCCGGTATAGTCTAGTGGCTAGGATACCTGGCTTTCACCCAGGAGGCTCGGGTTCGATTCCAGGTACCGGAAATTGCGCTTTTGTTGCTAATTTACTTTAAGAAGACGTCATTAAATTTCTTATTACTAATCATGTTACACACCAGACACAGTCCGGTATGGTCTAGTGGCTAGGATACCTGGCTTTCACCCAGGAGGCTCGGGTTCGATTCCCGGTACCGGAAATTGCGTTTTTGTTGCTAATTTACATTAAGAAGACGTAATTAAATTTCTTATTACTAATCCTGTTACAGATACCAGGCACAGTCCGGTATGGTCTAGTGGCTAGGATACCTGGCTTTCACCCAGGAGGCTCGGGTTCGATTCCCGGTACCGGAAATTGCGTTTTTGTTGCTAATTTACTTTAAGAAGACGTAATTAAATTTCTTATTACCAATCCTGTTACACACCAGACACAGTCCGGTATGGTCTAGTGGCTAGGATACCTGGCTTTCACCCAGGAGGCTCGGGTTCGATTCCCGGTACCGGAAATTGCGTTTTTGTTGCTAATTTACTTTAAGAAGACGTAATTAAATTTCTTATTACTAATCCTGTTACAGATACCAGGCACAGTCCGGTATGGTCTAGTGGCTAGGATACCTGGCTTTCACCCAGGAGGCTCGGGTTCGATTCCCGGTACCGGAAATTGCGTTTTTGTTGCTGATTTACTTTAAGAAGACGTAATTAAATTTCTTATTACTAATCCTGTTACAGATACTAGGCACAGTCCGGTATGGTCTAGTGGCTAGGATACCTGGCTTTCACCCAGGAGGCTCGGGTTCGATTCCCGGTACCGGAAATTTCGTTTTTATTGCTAATTTACTTTAAGAAGAAGTAACTCAATTTTTATTTCTAATCCTGTTACGCACACCAGACTCAGTCCGGTATGGTCTAGTGGCTAGGATACTTGGCTTTCACCCAGGAGGCTCGGGTTCGATTCCCGGTACCGGAAATTGCGTTTTTGTTGCTGATTTACTTTAAGAAAACGTAATTAAATTTCTTATTACTAATCCTGTTACAGATACTAGGCACAGTCCGGTATGGTCTAGTGGCTAGGATACCTGGCTTTCACCCAGGAGGCTCGGGTTCGATTCCCGGTACCGGAAATTTCGTTTTTATTGCTAATTTACTTTAAGAAGAAGTAACTCAATTTTTATTTCTAATCCTGTTACGCACACCAGACTCAGTCCGGTATGGTCTAGTGGCTAGGATACTTGGCTTTCACCCAGGAGGCTCGGGTTCGATTCCCGGTACCGGAAATTGCGTTTTTGTTGCTGATTTACTTTAAGAAAACGTAATTAAATTTCTTATTACT
This sequence comes from Tenodera sinensis, assembly GCA_030765045.1. Lineage (NCBI taxonomy): Eukaryota > Metazoa > Arthropoda > Insecta > Mantodea > Mantidae > Tenodera > Tenodera sinensis. Next base: position 43,001,622 of record CM060965.1, read on the forward strand.
AATCCTGTTACAGATACCAGGCACAGTCAGGTATGGTCTAGTGGCTAGGATACCTGGCTTTCACCCAGGAGGCTCGGGTTCGATTCCCGGTACCGGAAATTTCGTTTCTATTGCTAATTTACTTTAAGAAGAAGTAACTCAATTTTTATTACTAATCCTGTTACGCACACCAGATTCAGTCCGGTATGGTCTAGTGGCTAGGATACCTGGCTTTCACCCAGGAGGCTCGGGTTCGATTCCCGGTACCGGAAATTTCGTTTTTATTGCTAATTTACTTTAAGAAGAAGTAACTCAATCTTTATTACTAATCCTGTTACGCGCACCAGACTCAGTCCGGTATGGTCTAGTGGTTAGGATACCTGGCTCTCACCCAGGAGGCTCGGGTTCGATTCCCGGTACCGGAAATTGCGTTTTTATTGCTAATTTACTTTAAGAAGACGTAATTAAATTTCTTATTACTAATCCTGTTACAGATACCAGACACAGTCCGGTATGGTCTAGTGGCTAGGATACCTGGCTTTCACCCAGGAGGCTCGGGTTCGATTCCCGGTACCGGAAATTGCGTTTTTGTTGCTGATTTACTTTAAGAAGACGAAATTAAATTTCTTATTACTAATCCTGTTACAGATACCAGGCACAGTGCGGTATGGTCTAGTGGTTAGGATACCTGGCTCTCACCCAGGAGACTCGGGTTCGATTCCCGGTACCGGAAATTTCGTTTTTATTGCCAATTTACTTTAAGAAGTAACTCAATTTTTATTACTAATCCTGTTACGCACACCAGACTCAGTCCGGTATGGTCTAGTGGCTAGGATACTTGGCTTTCACCCAGGAGGCTCAGGTTCGATTCCCGGTACCGGAAATTGGGTTTTTATTGCTAATTTACTTTAAGAAGAAGGAATTTAATTTCGTATTACTAATCCTGTTACATGCACCAGGCACAGACCGGTGTGGTCTAGTGGCTAGGATACCTGGTTTTCACTCAGGAGCCCCGGGTTCGATTCTCGGTACCAGCATAAACAAACATAAAGTGGATTATTATCATCATTATCATCATCGATGATGATGATTATTATCATTATTATTATTATTATTATTATTATTATTATTATTATTATTATTATTATTATTATTATTATTATTATTATTATTATTATTATTATTATTATTATTATTATTATTATTATTATTATTATTATTATTATTATTATTATTATTATTATTGTACCATTCGAAACCTAACTTAATACAGTCATAAAAGAATGGGCCTTTGATAAATTGAAAATATCTCAAATGAAAATCATGTAAGTATTCAAAGAGTTATTTACAATGTATAGCAATGACCTGTATACAGAATGAATATTCGGGCTTGTGGGCCGTGGTCTAGTGGAAATTCTTCTTCCGTACGTTTCGTTCGAAACTGTGTCGAACATCATCAGTGGTGTGACCGCAGTACTCTGTTACTATCGGCGAACTGATCGAAGCCGTTTGATTTCACAGGTTTTGTATGCTTAGCATGTGTGGGCATAGGACGTTTGGTGTTCTCTTTTATATTGCTTTGGATGTTGCGTGGGCTGGTTTAAAGTGGGGGCTTCCATTGTTGTCGATTGTTATCGAAGGGCTGGTATTTATTGTAGCTGACGCTGGCGAATGATTTTGAAGTTGTCTCCGGTTAGGCTTTCTTGCCTGTTTTTTATGAGTGTATGCCTCGTTCGAGAAATGATTAACAATGCAGTGGCCAAGGTCAACGCTACTACGATTACAGCGGCCGCAGTGGACAAGATCCACGCTAGGGGTAACAAAAAGTATATTCCTGTGCCACTCCTTGAGGAAAATTTTAAACTCAACTTTCAAAAGTAAGAAATAAGCGAATAGATAAAGAGTAGATATATTCTCGGCGTACCTACTTACCCCGCGGTCCGCGCTATTTCGGGCTTCTACTGTACCTGAGAGGCAGGACAAGATTGTTGAAACAAATTGGTGTGCGAGTACACCCTGTGGAATATTTCAGCATGGAAAATTCATGAAAAAGGTTTTTGAGAAAACAAGGCTTAAATTTGAGCGTGCCTATTAAAAAGTATGCGATTGTCCATTTATAGCTTCAGTTGATTTAAATACTCCAAACAGAAAAAAGAAAAACAATTTTATAAATTTTAAAGGTAATATTATCTTATTAGGAAAACTGTTATCACAACTTTTGACAAAATTTCACAAATACATGTATCTTTGCATACATTCATGTCCTTGGTTTGCAGACAAGAAAACATAAGCAATTCATATATTACATGGCGTGTCATACCATTCTCATATGCATTCCCTTCCTGGGAGAGAAGTGAGTAGATGTTATAGACTGTGATCTAGCTTATTATCATCTCATCACAGTAAGCAATTTTAAATTCAGATCTTAATTATTGAATATTCAGTAATGCACAGAGGTTTTTGCCTCACAGAGAAAGGAATATCACAAAATGCTTTTATCTATTCTCTATAAACCTCGGCAACTTGGAATATCAGCAGTACACCATTGGTACAGCAAGTACGTCGTTATTTATGACACCCGTGCTATAATGAACAAATTATACTCGAATCGGAATAGAGTAACAATGCTAGGTTCCTTAAAAAATTTACACGACCCCGCCAGGATTCGACCCTGGAATCTTCTGATCCGTAGTCAGACGCGTTATCCGTTGCGCCACAGGGCCGACGTTACTAATGCTCTAAATTATTGAGTCTTGCGAAGTCAAACACTTTCAGAAGCGTTGCACCACGGAGTTGGGACGGCCCAATTATTTCCACCTACGTCGCTGAAATGACCGTAGGAAGGCATTTGTTTATCGCGTATTTGCTATAAGCAGATGATACCCTGACAGGAACGGCTTCAAGTTAGGTTAACATTGCGTTCCAACCAAAAACTCCATACAGTAGAATTTCGATAACTCGACATTCCGTGAATAGAGGACCTTTTTATTTTAATTTGTATCGATAAATTTCACTACAATAACTTCTACTATATACTATAAGGTATGAATAGTGTAAGTAAATTTTAATTAGTATACTATGCAACCTACGGCATTCTCCCTCACAGTAGCAATAGGGCTGAGCACCTATTGACCTTCGATGCAGTCGACAGAACACTGTCGCGAAACCAAAGGTCACCTCTAAAAGTGTGGATACATAGCACAACCACTTGTTTGGAATTACTTTGTTTCTATGCTGACCAGTGCTTCATTAAGCCTGGCAGAGTCGAACTGTATGTTTTTTATGCAAGTGTATTAGAAAATCTACGGCACTAGTATCTAGGGAGACGACAGCTGCTAGCGGATCTGTGGCGCAGTGGATAACGCGTCTGACTACGGATCAGTAGATTCCAGCTTCGTGTCCTGGCAGGGTCGAGCTGTATGATTTTTATGCAAGTGTATTAGAAAATCTAAGGCATCAATATCTCGGGAGGCGACAGCTGCTATCGGCCCTGTGGCGCAATGGATAACGCGTCTGACTACGGATCAGAAGATTCCAGCTTCGAGTCCTGGCAGGGTCGAGCTGTATGATTTTTATGCAAGTGTATTAGAAAATCTAAGGCATCAATATCTCGGGAGGCGACAGCTGCTATCGGCCCTGTGGCGCAATGGATAACGCGTCTGACTACGGATCAGAAGATTCCAGCTTCGAGTCCTGGCAGGGTCGAGCTGTTTGTTTTTTATGCAAGTGTATTAGAAAATCTAAGGCATATTTAACTAGGGAGGCGACAGCTCCTAACCTCCTTGGGGCGCGACAGATAATGCGTTTGTTTATGGACCAGAAACTTTCAGTTCGGGCCCTGTCATAGTGGCTTGAAGATTTTTACTTGCAGTAACCTTCACATGTATAACCAAGTGCAAATATTTTATATATAATTCGGTATTTGAAGCACGCAGAACAATGAAAATCATTTTAAGGAAAGGTTTGGTTGTTTGTTTGTTTGTTTGCGTGTGTGTTTTTGTGTCGTGTCTGTCTTTCGTGGAATGCGAACCGAAGATTTTCCAGAAAATTCCCAATCCGAAAACACTCTTTTGTGGTAGGTTATTTTTATATTGTGGTTCCTAAAAATAACTCTTAGCAAAATTAATATACAGCATGTGTAAGATATTTGGGTGAGAATCAATATTTTCATCATTCACTGACACGAATAGCCGAGGTCGTTAAGACAAGAACATATGAACGGGTGGCCCAGTCCACTGTTCAGATCCCGCTAGAACCATTCTCCCATGCTGGGGTTGCGCTTTTAGACTCTCGTCTGGTAAAGTGCTTACACCTGGAAGGTTTAGTTCGCAACTATCGTTTCATTTCCTCTATCACGGATGATGACTACCTATGTGCATTGGCGATCGGCATTAAGTGCTTTAAAAAAAGGAAATCAGCTTGCATGATGTTATTTCTGATATAATCCTAGTGGAGCTTTTAAACACATATTACATTTTGTAACATTTTCGTTCTATGGAAAATAAAAACTTACTTCCCTTTACCGGAAATAGAACCCGAACCTCCTGGGTGAGAGGTAGTTATCCTAGGCACTAGATCATACCGGACTGTGTTCTGTGGTGTAACAAATTAGTTATAAGAAATCGTATCACTTCTTATTGAACTAAATGTGCAGATGAAAAAATTACAAAAACACCCTTTGGTACCTGTAATTGAAGCCCACTGTCCTGGGTAAAAGCCAGGTATGCTAGTCACTAAACCATTCCGGACTGTGCTGTATGGTGTTACAGATTAGTTTTAAGGACCTGTATTACTTCTTGTTAAAGTAAGTTAACATTAAAAACACACGTTCCAGTACCGAAAATGAAACCCGAGCCTCCTGGGTAGAAAGCAGGTATCCGAACCACTGGACTATAACAGATTCTGCTCATTGTCGTAACAGATTAGTGTTAAGAATTTGTGCTACGTTTTGTTAAAGTAAATCAGCAATAAAAACACTCTTTCCGGTACCGGGAATCGAACCCGAGCCTCCTGGGTGAAAGCCAGGTATCCTAGCCACTAGACCATACCGGACTGTGTTCTGTGAGAGTAAAACATTAGGAATAAGAGGTTGTGTATTACTTCTTGATAAAGTAAACATTAAAAATAAGCCTTCCGGTACCGGGTATCGAACCCGAGCCTCCTGGGTGAGAGCCAGGTATCCTAGCCCCTAGACCATACCGGACTGTGTCGTGTGGGAGTAAAAGATTAGGAATAAGAGGTTGTGTTACTTCTTGATAAAGTAAACAATAAAAATAAGCCTTCCGGTACCGGGAATCGAACCCGAGCCTCCTGGGTGAGAGCCACGTATCCTAGCCACTAGACCATATCGGACTGTGTTGTGTGGGAGTAAAAGATTAGGAATAAGAGGTTGTGTTAATTCTTGATAAAGTAAACAATAAAAATAAGCCTTCCGGTACCGGGAATCGAACCCGAGCCTCCTGGGTGAGAGCCAGGTATCCTAGCCACTAGACCATACCGGACTGTGTTGTGTGGAATAAAAGATTAGGAATAAGAGGTTGTGTTACTTCTTGATAAAGTAAAAAATTAGCTTTCCGGTACCGGGAATCGAACCCGAGCCTCCTGGGTGAGAGCCAGGTATTCTAGCCACTAGACCATACCGGACTGCATTGCGTGTAATAAAATATTAGTAATAAGAACTTGTGTTACTTCTTGTAAAGTAAATCGCCAATAAAAACACTTGCAGGTACCATTGTGAAGTTTGATATTTACTGGTGCACGTTACAGTAACTCCTACGTTACTCAGATTTTGCTAAAGTAAGTCGGGAACCCTTCTGTGTAAAATTTGCCTGTTCCAAACATTAGACCAAACATCCGGTATGGTTACACACTTTTATAACGAAAGCTTCTTTTTCTATCTGCTTAAATATAATGGATTTTAACCTTCATTACACATTTCGTTGCAAGTAAAGGGTGCACAGAGAAAACCTAATCAATAGATGTTTAAACGCACACACCCATATAGAGGCTATGATATTCAATACACTTTTAATCACAGCACAAGAAACAACCGAATAACGACAGATCTTTAAAGAATGACAGTAAGAGTTGAAAAATGTAAACCATATTAACGGGTGTGTTTGGATTGACTGATGTGTCAAAGAGATTATTTGAAATAATAATTGCAATAAGCGTTTAGAAATCGAAGTATTTAAACTTGCTCCAAGAAATAAACATATTTTGTACCCTTATATAGATTATGTTGGCTTCCAAATGCATTCTCCGCCAAATTTTTTCGCGAATGAAGCATATCAAAACTAAAAATTGAACTAGAATATCAATTACCCTGTCTTGGATCGGCTAAAAATTTCTATAATAGACGTTATGCCGAATTTGGATTGTCGTTTATTACATATTTTTTTTTTTTTTTTTTTTTTTTTTTTTTTTTTTTTTTTTTTTTTTTTTTTTTTTTTTTTCCCAATTTCTTTGGTCTTGTAGTGCAGTATGCCTTTCTTATGCACAATGTTCAGTCAGTCGAAACTTACGGTTTATTTGTTATTCGCAATTACAGAATCCTTCCAAACAAAGAGGACTTGCGGACTATTCCCAGAAAATTTAATATTTGTAATTAAGTGCGTTAAATATGTGGTATTTTAGCAATCGTTGGAGACAATTTTAGCAAGTAAAAAATGTCGAGCTTTTGTCTATGCGTAGGGTAATTTGTATTGGGCGAATTTATTGAATATCTACGTGTCTTATATTTGGAAGACCCGAATTTAATTAGCAATTTTGGTATTTATCGGAATTTTCCTTTTTGAGTTATGTTGCCTCCACTTACAACACGTTTTCACTTATTCTGGAGACCTCGAAACGTGTATTTACAGTGAGATCCTGGTATGGAGCTTTTGGTTAGAAGGCAGTGCTACCTCTAGCTGTTGGGTATGTAGTAGAGAAATTAAATACATATACCCATTTTAAAATATGCGTTTCTGTCTTGTGTGTAATATTTAAGAACCTTGTTGTCAGAGTGCCAACTATTTGTTGGAACTAAGGTATAAATGACTGAGAGTTTAAAAGACATCAATACGATTTATTTTGTCCTACTTTCACTACAAATAGCTCCGAACTAACACAACAAACATATAATTTAGAAAACCAAAGCAAGGATGAGCAGATACAAAAGACAAATGCATAGGTCAGGGCACATTGTGATAAATTATAATCGCACGCTAATTTCAGCGTCGTAGGCGGAACAAATTGACCGGTCCTAAGTTCATATATACTGTGGCCAAACCAATATGAACTTGTGTTTGGCTTTCCCTTCTAATTTAGTCCCACTAGTGTGTCGGCCCTGTGGCGCAACGGATAACGCGTCTGACTACGGATCAGAAGATTCCAGGTTCGAATCCTGGCAGGGTCGTTTAACTTTTTATGCAACCTAGCATTGTAGGCATGTTACTACTCTAATCAATATTTTGTATAATTGGTTTATTGCAGCACGTATTTAATAAATATATCATATATTTCTTGTACCAATGGCGTAATGCCGTCATTCAAAATTAACGAGGTTTATAGAGAAAATATACAAGTATTTTCTCTGTGCCACTATGATGCAAACATGTCTGCATTATTAAATACACAATAATTAAGATCTGAATTTACAATTGCGTCAGATAATCTCGTACGCTAGGTCAGTCTGTAACATCTACCCAATTCATTCCCAAGAAGGGAATGATGCGAATGTTTAACAGTTCAACACCCTAGGTAATATATGAAATACAGAAATTAACGACTCATTTATGAACATGAAGGCGCTCTTGACTTACATCAGCTATAAATATAATTCGTTCTTAATGTAAATATGACTCGTGGAACTACCATTATCAGGACAATCTACTTATTCATAAAAAATTAATATTCGACTGCATGGGAATATGACAGTTTGTCCTCACTTTATTGCATTAATTCTACTGTTTATGCGAGAACGATTTTGTAAAGGTTGTTCTGCATGATAGGACAAATGCAGGACGTTGCAGATAGTTCAAATGTTTTGCGCAAATGATTGTAACAAATTGACTAAATTAGTCCAGTTGCCTTTCTGTCACAGTTTTTTCCTCTAAACTATCGAACGGAAGTTTGCTATGGAGAAACGCACCTCCTCGGTAGAGGAGATGCAAGAAGATCCTAAACACACTGGGAGAGCCCCACTGAAGAGGCAGGATAAAGCTTCTGAGAAATGTGTTAGCCCAACACATAAGAAAACGGCTTAATTAATTCGACAACCGTCTACTCCAAAATAATGCAGAGTTACTTTGGGGTACTTATCCCATACAAATGTTAGCATGACTATCCTATAATGGAACATGCGTGGTATTAAAACCCGTAACTTGAGAACCCTTGCTTAGTTTTGCTTTTAAGGGCTCCAACACTTTTCAGCAGTTCCCCTGTGTTCCCATTTGTCATCCTTTTCGTTTAAACAAGTCATCTGCTCTAGGCATCGATCATTCATCATTCTATGAATGATTTAAGTTGCTCTTGGCCTGCCCCACTTCCTTCTTCCACGAGGTGACCATTCTAAAAAGGTCTTGGGCCACCTACTCTACCCCATTCTTCTAACGTGACCATATCAGTGAAGACCCCGCCTTTCAATTCTCTGCACCATTGTTTCCTCCATATCAAACTTGACATGAACTTCCGGTGAAAAAATCGAAATAGAATTTTTGTGTGAAATACACCAAAAGTACGTGGCAGAAAAAGCAGAGTGGATAGAGGGGTATAACATCAGATTTATGGTCCATAATTTGTAATGAGTATTTAGTTCACAGCCCAATAGTCAACGACTTCCACTTAATTTACACCTTCAGTGTTGCCAACACAAATTTAGTTGGCGCTTTCAATGTTAAAGTTTGCAAGTAAACATATCTCCGCACCTAACTTCTTAGGTCAAACTATCGACGCAATAACAATCGTATGAGTAGTGTGCATTAAAACCTGTAAGAATGGCGGCAGCTATGAAACAATTTGGGGAATATTTAGTTGAGGAAGTGGATGAAATAATACAAGATTTTAAACCAGATAACACCAAGAGAAGCAGACAAACCGTGTGGAAGCAATTTAATGACTCCTGTAAAATGTAAGGATGTTTAATATTACCAGACATACCAATAGAAGCCATTGTGAACTTTTGAAGAACTTAGCAATTAATATGAGAAAATCGAATGTACAAGATATAAAGCTTGGAACGTGGAACGTAACAGCTAAAATTATTAAGAAATCTTAATGCATGGATTACAAGAGAACTTTCTACCCATTTGTCGAGGTTGAGTCTAAGACTGTTGGGAACCAAGGCATGTAAAAACAAAACTGCAAAAGTTGTCACAAAAACGAAAAGTGAGCTCTGTTTAATAATCCATTAAAGTTCAGAAGACCTTGCTTGGCAAAAATACAGCTAAGGTTATTTAACATATTCCGTGAGTTGTACGTGTTTAGAGCTTTTTAATGTTTCATTTATATGTCGCCTTTAACATCGAAGGTCATATCGGTGACTTTTAACCCTCAACAACAATGGTGTTCACTTCACTTTGGGTTTCTATTACTTTGGTTTTTCTTTAATTTATTAAAATCACACACACACACACACACACACACACACACACACACACACACACACACACACACACACACACACACACACATTTTACCCTCCTCCAGACTCTAGGGTGGATAGGGGATAATCTTAGTGGAAGAAAAATGACCCTCTTTCCAGACGGCAATCGAAAAGGGACCCAGCAGGTGCTCTGCCACTGAACTATAGGACCAGCCTTTTATATTTTTACTAGCTTCTGCATTCTATTGTTCTTGTAAAATGGTCAAAACAAATCTAACTCGAGGTGGTCTTATTCCTTGGACAGAATCACTCAACTTGCAGTCACTCACAGTTATTTTCGGAATAACACAACCTCTAATTAGATCACTTATGATAATAACTTTACATAGATGTAATTCCTGAAATATTCATAATAAATTTTGTTTTGAAACAGATGTGATGAATTATGCTACTCCGTCGCGAATTAATTCGACATTACTTGTTGATTGAATTTAAAGAGTGTTTACAGAGAAAACAAGAGACTAAAGAAGGTGTTGGATGCTGATAAAAGGCAGGATATTTTAGCTTTGTTAGGTAAAAGAGAACCGGTCTAGCCAGACGGGAGCTCTCCCCCTGTTTGGTGAAACTGGATCGTGAATATCCGTTCAGCCGTTGCCGAATATAGACTGAACTCCTCTCTGTCGTGATGGATAGCGTCCATCCTGCAGTGCCCTCAACATTGGCCCTAGCGCCAAACTCAGAAACAACAAACATTTTTGCTTTCCATGATACATGACACTAATTTCCAACATCCAAGTCTCTTTAAACAACAGTCTAAATGTTCTACTACTCGTTCAATTTCTCAGCGATTCAAGTATGCACATTGGTCACCAGAGGCATTCAAGGACCGTTGCGCGAACTTCATGTTTGCCAAGTCTGTTTACCTCCCCAGATGTTCTTTCAGCTTGCTGAACAGATGGAAATGGCACTATGGATACTTCCATACTTCCCATTGAAAACGCTGAAACAGAGCTTGTTATGCGCACCATATGGGGGTGTTGCATTATAGGAGAACAATGCCACTATGACCAGACGCAATATTGCATTTGGTCTTCATGATGCGCAATTTCACGGTGAATCTCTGTGCAATATCAATGTTTTATTACAAGAATCGTACCATAACACGAACATCAACTTTGGAATATTTTTTATAGTTGATGTGAGTGAGTGAGTGATTAGGGTTTAAGGGCCCGTCGACAGCTAGGTCATTAGAGCCCCTTTGTAGTTGATGTGGCATTGTGATGTGGTATATGATGAACCTGTTGTAAGTACTACAGCGGTTTCTCTGATTTAACTGTTCATTTCTGGCACGAGGTTTTTTTGACTGTTGGGTTTAAGCTGTCTCATTGCTTCACTTTTATGAGTCATTAAACATATTTGTGCACACAGTGAAATGCAGACTGTGTGACTTTATGACTGAATGACAACTTGTAGAGGGGGACTTAACACCTCGACAGAAAAGGGATCTTTTGTGCAGATGCTCCTAACGTGGCACCTCCGAGAGGATGGATGAGGGGAATGGATCCGAAGGGCGGCCAGAACGTTCCCACGACAGAGCAGGTGGCAGGCTCTCCACAGTTTCTCAGTCATAATCACCCCTGCGGACGCTGGCTCACTCCGATTTCTCCCTCACACCTTCGGGTTCGTATTCCCAAGCGAGGCTGCTGGACACTCAAGCCGGCTCCCGATTAAAGTAACGAAATGGAGGGACAGGAAATTTCGGAGGATATGGAAGTCCTTACCAGCATTCGCCTGGTGACCAGGGAAAACTCCAGAAATACCCTTGTGTCAGGAAGGTCGGCGGCAGGGTTCGAGTCCACGACCTCTCGAATGCGACCCCAGACCTCAGTGCTTGAGTCATCCAGCTCGGTATTATTAATCCCCTCTTGTTGCCAGTTTGCCTCAATCCGAGCATGAAGATTCCTTTTTGTTCTCAGGGTGCTAGTCCCGGAACGGTGACCAAATATCGGCCTCGCAATAACCATTAAAAAGTACTAGTACATTCAAGTTTTCAATTTATAGAACTTTTGTGACATTAATTCTTTCACTTTTGGAACGAAATATGGCGACTGGCGCCATCTTTTCCTTCTTCCACTTTTTCTTCTTCTTCCTCTTATTTTTCATCATCCTCTTCTTCATCTTCTTCCTCTTCTTCGATAAAAGTGTATCTTTTTCTGATCCGAACGTACCAGGTTCGATTTCTGGCAGGGTGAAATGTGGTTTTCATTTACATTATACTGATTTGTGAAAAAAACATTTTTTTCAAAACTGATAACCTACCGTAGTTTTATAGCAGAAGAGAACAAGAGCCACAGTTCCCGTGGCGCAACGGGTAACGCGTCTGACTACGAATCAGAAGATTCCAGGTTCAAATCCTGGCAGGGTCGAGCTGTGTGTTTTTTATGCAAGTGTATTAGAAAATCTAACACATTAATATCTACGGAGAATGAGAACAGCTTTGGCCCTGTGGCGCAATGGATAACGCGTCAGACTACGGATCAGAAGATTCCAGGTTCGAATCCTGATAGGTCGAGTTGTATATTTTTATGCAAGTGTATTAGAAATCTAAGGCATTAATATCTAGGGAGTCGACACTTTCTACAGGCCCTGTGGCGCAATGGATAACGCGTCTGACTACGGATCAGAAGATTCCAGGTTCGAATCCTGGCAGGGTCAAGTGGTGTATTTTTTATGCAAGTGTAGTAGAAAATCTAAGGCATTAATATCTAGGGAGTCGACACCTGCTACAGGCCCTGTGGCGCAATGGATAACGCATCTGACTACGGATCAGAGGATTGAAATTTCGAATCCTGGCAGGGTCAAGTTGTGTATTTTTTATGCAAGTGTATTAGGAAATCTAAGGCATTAATATCTAGGGAGGGGACAGCTGCTATCGGCCCTGTGGCGCCATGGATAACGCGTCTGACTACGGTTCAGAAGACTCCAGGTTCGAACCCTGGCAGGGTCGAAATGTGTTTTTTATGCAAGTGTATTAGGAAATCTAAGGCATTAATATCTAGGGAGGAGACAGCTGCTATCGGCCCTGTGGCGCAATGGATAACGCGTCTGTCTACGGATCAGAAGATTCCAGGTTCGAATCCTGGCAGGGTCAAGTTGTGTATTTTTTATGCAAGTGTAGTAGAAAATCTAAGGCATTAATATCTAGGGAATCGACACCTGCTACAGGCCCTGTGGCGCAATGGATAACGCGTCTGACTACGGATCAGAAGATTCCAGGTTGGAATCCTGGCAGGGTCAAGTTGTGTATTTTTTATGCAAGTGTAGTAGAAAATCTAAGGCATTAATATCTAGGGAGTCGACACCTGCTAAAGGCCCTGTGGCGCAATGGATAACGCGTCTGACTACGGATCAGAAGATTCCAGGTTCGAATCCTGGCAGGGTCAAGTTGTGTATTTTTTATGCAAGTGTAGTAGAAAATCTAAGGCATTAATATCTAGGGAGTCGACACCTGCTACAGGCCCTGTGGCGCAATGGATAACGCGTCTGACTACGGATCAGAAGATTGAAATTTCGAATCCTGGCAGGGTCAAGTTGTGTATTTTTTATGCAAGTGTAGTAGAAAATCTAAGGCATTAATATCTAGGGAGTCGACACCTGCTAAAGGCCCTGTGGCGCAATGGATAACGCGTCTGACTACGGATCAGAAGATTCCAGGTTCGAATCCTGGCAGGGTCAAGTTGTGTATTTTTTATGCAAGTGTAGTAGAAAATCTAAGGCATTAATATCTAGGGAGTCGACACCTGCTACAGGCCCTGTGGCGCAATGGATAACGCGTCTGACTACGGATCAGAAGATTGAAATTTCGAATCCTGGCAGGGTCAAGTTGTGTATTTTTTATGCAAGTGTAGTAGAAAATCTAAGGCATTAATATCTAGGAAATCGACACCTGCTACAGGCCCTGTGGCGCAATGGATAACGCGTCTGACTACGGATCAGAAGATTCCAGGTTCGAATCCTGGTAAGGTCGAGTTGTATGTTTTTATGCAAGTGTATTAGAAAATCCAAGGCATTGATATCTAGGGAGGCGACAGCTGCTATCGGCCCTGTGGCGCAATGGATAACGCGTCTGACTAAGGATCAGAAGATTCCAGGTTCGAATCCTGGTAAGCTCGTGTGTTTTTGTGCAAGTGTACTAGAAAATCTAAGGTATTAATATCTAGGGAATCGACACATGCTGCAGGCCCTATGGCGCAATGGATAACGCGTCTGACTAATGATCAGAATATTACAGGTTCGAATCCTGGCAGGGTCGAGCTGTGTTTTTTTATGCAAGTGAATTAGAAAATCTAAGGCATCATTATCTAGGGAGGTTGCAACTACTATCGGCCCTGTGGCGCAATGGATAACGCGTCTGGCTACGGAGCAGAAGATTCCAGGTTCGAATCCCTACAGGGTAAAGCTGTGTTTTTTTATGCAAGTGTATTAGAAAATCTAAGACATGAATATCTAGGGAGACGACAGCTGCTATCGGCCCTGTGGCGCAATGGATAACGCGTCTGACTACGGAATTGAAGATTCCAAAGAAGCAAGAACGAAATCTGCACCCCAAATTACCCTTCCCATGAACAATTGTTTGTACTCCTTTATTTTCTCAAAAAGCTCTAAGGGTTTGGGACAAAATACTACATATTTAAGATATTTACATCACAAGTATGACGCATATTTTGAATCCCTATACCGTATTCTCCTTTGAAGTCCTCTCTATTCCTAAAGAGTTTGTATATGTAAGAGGTTAACGTTAAGAGATAGACAAAATTGTGCTTTAAAAAGAATGCAAATATCTTTAAAACATACAAATTATTTCCAATAACCTTTTTTTACGGGAATCAACCACTTTCGGATTGTCCGTTATTATTGGTTCGAACTTTTAAATACCTTGTCATATAATGAAGTGCCGTGGCAATTCAGTTGCTTCTCACAATGTTATAGAACGAGTATGCAATTTATAGACCAGCTTATGACGACCCGCGGCGTTTAATCCTCTTACTTTCGAATCAGTTTCCTCTATTCACTTGTGCCTTAAGGAAATGTGCGATGAATTTACCTACTTTGTCTACGACGAATAATAGGGGAAATTGCATCGATGTCGAGATTCCACCGGAAATGTTTCGAGGCCACCTTAATCCAAAAAAGCATTTTTAGAAAAAGGTCTTTGCGTGTGTGACAGAGAGAGAGAGAGAGAGAGATGGAGAGAGAGCGGAAGAGAGAAACTGTGAACAGCATAACTCAAAAACGAAAAGTTGGTTACAAACGAAAGTTGGTATTCTTCCAAGGATGGGATACAAAGGTTTGAAGAAAATTTCTGCACCCTATACTACAGTTTATATGGAAATTTTTTCAAAGATTTTGAATTTCTCGAAAATAGCTCTAACAATTTTGATAAAAATACTGTTCAAGATATTTTATGACAAATGAAATGCATATTTTGAATTTTCTGGATGTAGCCCACGTATTCCTGTTTACTCTTGATGACTTTTGTATAACTGATAAACCGAAACAGATAAACCAAATCTTACTGTGCAAAAAATGCAGATGTCGTAAAAACACAATTTGTGTTTATTATAGTTTCACGGGCGATCAGCCGTGTGAGGTTTAAAAATATTGAGCTTTCGGCCATTCTAAACTCCATGGCCTTCGTCAGAATGAATAAAAAAAATTTTTTCATTCTGACGTGCGCCGTGAAAGCTTTAAATCTTACACAATTTGTGTTGTTTATTTTTTGTAAAGTGAATCTTTTCGGAGATATTCCTTGTTATTTGTGTAAGTTATGAAGGACATCTATTTCTGTCAAATGGAACATATTTATTCGTTTTTTAATATGTTAACCGTGCAAAGAGAAGGGAATTTGAAAGCTTTAAAAGATCTGACAATCGCTCAAAGCCTACTGCATTCTAATATTCCCGCTGCACGCGCAAGAAAACAAGCAATAAGTTAATTTCTGCAAATGTTTATCTCAACTAACACGAAGAAGATAGAGGCATGAGAGTGCGTTAGTGCAAGAGTAGAGAAAGTCGTGTGAGTGCAACACATCAGATTTTTTTTCAAATGTTTAGCTGATCAACTTGAAGTAGATAGAAAGTAAGCTTTGGTAAATATAGTCTGGAATGACTTATAAAAATAAACGCTAGAGTAGAGAGAAAGCCATGTGAATGTAGTGCATCAGATGTTTTTGCAGCCGGTTTTGTGTTGAATGAGAAGTGGCAGCGCCATGTGCAGCCCTGGAAGCTGCAGCAATCCAAGAGCTGCACAACCATTCATGTGCAAGAACGGGTTCTTCCTGTCCAAGGACAAGCCAGACACCGAACAGTTGACACGTTGTCTGGATCTCGCTAAGGTCATCAGCCACCTTGCGATTTGCACACCATCACTAAATACACCGAGAACAAATTTATCCTGATCCGTATATGTGGTCAAAACGCTATCGGCGAACGAGCTCATAGAAACCGGTTGTCTAGACAGTTCTGTATCGGTCATGAAACTGTAACGGCGCCGCTAGCGGTAAACCACGCACGTTGAAACGTACCTGTTTCATATAAGAGAAATAGCTTATCGGCAGGTACCAAAAATTCAACATGGCTGACATTACACAAAAAAGCAGTACCTATTACATAATAAAAGTATTATTTCTAAGCTCAAATATAATAGGGTTAGAGTAACATGTTTTCAAACGATAGTAGCGCTTGGATCGTTACCACACAACAATTATAAAATCACTTCCGAAAGCTAAATATCGTAATATATTCAGTGCGCTACTCTGTTGCGAACAAAAAATATTAACAGTAACTATAACTGCATATAATGCTCTAAAACGTTCCAGACAAAACCATGCACACACGACTAATACAATGGCGATCACAGACTGGATTTTGTTTTAAACTCTATCGGTTGGCTTCTCTGCAATGGGTTCAAAAACAAAGGCTTCAGTGGCAACATAACGGATGCAATAACACCAAGTATGGCCGTAGCCTTACTATGGTTATATTTCACCAACAGTTGGCGGTACTAATGCAACCTAACAGACGGAATGTTACCAAATATAACCAGACTGCACCATAAAGGAGGAGTGGAGTGGTGTGTTAAATTTAAGGGCCCGTCGACAACAAGGTTATTTGGGCCCGATAAAGGAGGAAAATGTCACAGTTGGTTCTGAGGTATTCAAATAAACTATTTCCTCTACAGAGCACAGTTACCATATTCGAAAAGGATTAAGGACCCATCGTAGTTAAACACAATGATCTACACAGTGTTATAATGTAAATATCACCTAAACTATTACAGCCATGATCATAATTTTTTTAGCACACATTGTACAGCTCTTGGGGTAGAATACTGTACGTAAAAATTAAATTTGTAGGTCTAAAGGAAGGCATGTGACATTTATGTAAATTAACACAGACAAAAATAATTTTGTTACGTCGATGTTCACTTAGGTGCACTTAGTTGAAGAATCCAAAACCCAAAAAGCAGTATTTCTGATAAAATGAATGAATTAGTTTTTAAAAATTTTAATTTTATAGCGAAAATTGCTTCCGCCATACGTTAATCAGGGATTCTACATGATGAGTGTAACAAAATGTCCGATACAATTATTATCAATAAAGAACTGTGTACTTAAGACACTCTCTGTCCTTTTCTAGGATACAAAAATATCTGACTCATGATACTAAATTGTTGATATTCTCTAAAACCTGACGTGAAAGAAAAAACTTATTACCTACCCGTTTAGCTCAACACAAAAAATGTTGGGGAACATGCATTCATTTGGAAGAATCGTTTTTTATGCACTCTAAATTTTTTAATGTTTCAACCAAGCGGTTGTAGCGCCTCTGCATTTGCATAAGCAGACCTCAGGTGCTATTGGTGTTATAATTATTTGTGTGTGTGTTATTTTATTACTCTATGTTCAATGTCAGAGACAAGACAATGTATATGAGCACGCTATTCCTTTGTCATTTGAATGGTGCTGCGTATTTATCAAACTTTTGAATTTAGTGCTTTTATTTGTGAACTTTTGTGATATCTTGAAAGCCTACCATGGATTATAAACACATTATTGTCAACAAAGTGTGTATGGACTTCAGGAATGTTAATATCTCTCTGAGACCAAAGAAATGCAGGAAAATGGGATATTTCCATCTAACATAAGTAAAACAAAAGACGACTGTGTACACCCCTGCGAAAGAAACATATGATAATAGAGATCCTGTTCTATTAAAACATCAAATGGTGTGTTAGCAGCAGGCAATGACGTCATATCTCTGTTTACTCCAGGATCACAAGAATTTCCATATGTCAGAAGCTGTTGTATTTGCATGTTTAGTGACGATGGATATCTTTGTTGTTTGCTTGTCAAATACGCAACAGCTCTGTGCATACTTTGCCATAATCTTAGTCCTCAATCTAGGTAGGGAATAACATAATATCCCACTCGGTAGGAAGAGACGTGTTGGAGGATTCAAGAAGAGGTTACATAGTGGAGGCAGCGAGAAGTCCAGTTATGCTGCTTGCACTAATCCGATCACTGGAGTATTTTTGTAGCGGTTCCAAAGCCAACGTAACATATCGTAGAGCTTACGTTGCGTTACAATTTGACAGTTACGAGCATGGTTTATGGTGTGAAACCTTGGAACTATCTCAGCTTCCAACTTTTAATTGAGAGCAGTACCTCTAGAAATTGTCTTATTAGATTTACTTACGATACCGAGATGCCATTTTGGAACACAAGCGTTGACTTGATGTAAGTTGATGCATGGCATTGGATTGATGATTGCTTGATTGCATACCTAAGCGGAACAGTGGCACTGTAAGCCGGAGATTTGTGGCTCAAATCCCGGCCATAGCATCAACAATTTGTCAACTTTAGCGTACACCCCCTTGTGTGAAAGGACTTTGGATTAACATTCATCGACCTAATAGTGATTAACTAAGAACATGGGCGTCGACAGACTTTTTTCAAGGGGGGCCACATGTTGGGGGTTTGCAAAATTGCATTACTTTGTGCTGGTTAAAATTTTTCTTTGCATGAAAATTAAAACAATAGTCTATAGTCAGTCATTGAGTGTACACTAAATCCATTAATTTCCAAGAGGGGGCCACAGCTTCCCCTTCCTCCCCCCTCTCCTTCGTGACATCCATGTATGGCATTCCATTTTTCAGTCTGATTCCACATTTCCAATCTTTGTCCTAAATACGGCTATTGTGTGGCAGAACAATTAATCGCATTAATTGATGTCATAGTTGGTTAAACCAGAAACCCGAGACTATTTAAAATTAGACCGACAAACTTTTAAACCAGAGAAATTGCTGGTGACTTTGCGTGAGTACGTCAGAATGGGGTACGCCGATGCACTCTGTGTGTTAACCGCAATGGACGTGCGTTCCAACTTTTGCTTTGAATAGTAAAGCTATGATTAACTGTAAAGAATGCGATTTTTATGTTTTATTTTTGTGTTGTGTGCTTGTTTCTTGGATTAAGATTGTGTGCCTTACTAAGATAAATGCAATATTAATTTGCATTGTTGATTTTGCCGTAAATACTTGAACTGGTTGGGAGGCAGTAAGTAACGGCATTTACTCGTCTAGCGCTTAAACGGCAGCAAGTCACTTCCCTTAATAAAAAGTGTTTAAATGTTATCAATCAGCTCCCAAAGTTTGCCGGTCTAATTTTGAGACACTGTAGATGTGAAAAACAGTTCTATTATGTTCCCTGTGCACTCTGTATATTGATGGAGTGTTGAAGCCACTTGAGAATTCCTTAGCATGATGCTGACAGCATACGTTATCCACTTAATTTTAAATATAGTTTTAATAATTGCTTTTACTTACGATATCTGTAGTACAAGTGCTCACCACGGGGTTGTGGTGAACAATTGCTATCGTTAGAAAAATCTTAAAAAATCACCTTCCGGTACCGGGAATCGAACCCGAGCCTCCTGGGTGAAAGCCAGGTATCCTAGCCACTAGACCATACCGGATGCTGTGTTGACAACGTGGTTAAGGGGAGAGTCAATTGGGAACCCAAGGTTTTGCAACAAATATGTGAATCTGTGTTTTCACTAATTAACTTTCTTGGTTCTTTTCTGTATGTAAAAATGGTATATTTGTTTACTCTGCCCCATTTTTAAATATCTCAGCATTTGCCGGTCTTATTCTACCCTTTCCAACCTTACTCATCGCTGGTGCGAAAGAACAATTCATTTCCATTAATTGACAGTATATTTGGTTCAACTATGAAGCCTGGGGCTTAATAATTTGCATTCTAAGTCGCCATTAGGATATGTCATACTTATTTGAGATCTTCTTGTGGTTTACCGGGAATAATATCAGTCAGTTTGACTTGCATCTTGCCATGGTAGCTCACTGGTTAGAGAAACCGTATGGAGACCGGCAGATCTATGGTTCAAATGCCAGCTATGCTTTTGAATTTGTCAGTCTAATTCCACCTTTTTTAATAACTGATGACGCTTTCACGTGGAAGACGTTCAAATTGCCTTCCATTAACACCATTGCATCGCCCGGAATGCTCTGGAATTAATGCTATTAATGTTCTGAAGATTACTTTTTCCCTATTTTCATGTATGCCTTAAAAGAATTTTCCATGAAATCGCAATATCGAAATATTAATTGGAATGCAACGTTTCCTGTCGTACTATAAGGGGTGCATAACAGTTGTGTACATTAGCAATTGGGCACACATATACGATTTCTGGTGGTCCACCCTAAAACATTGTGAAGCTTTCAATTTGTAACTGAGAAAGATAAGTTTGGTTTTCTTTCCTTTGTTGACACGGAACTCACAGGAACAGAGAAGGGCAAGCCTTGTGGACTTTACAATGGTGCGGCTTTAAATATCTTGAGAAAACTGAAGACCTAAGAAAAGCTCTCAAAGCTCTTGCCTATGTGCAGACGTTAAGTTAAATGACAAATTCTGTTTTGAACAAAAACATTTGAATCAGAAATAACTTATATAATGAAGAAAAATGACGAATTTTTGCTAAATTAACTTGTAAATAAACGAAAAGCTAATTAGACATCAAGGAAATAAAAACTCAGTTATGAAGTCTCACAGAATGAAAATATAATAATAATAATAATAATAATAATAATAATAATAATAATAATAATAATAATAATAATAATAATAATAATAATAATAATAATAATAATAATAATAATAACAATAACAATAACAATAATAACAATAATAATAACAACAATAACAATAATAACAATAATAATAATAATAATAATAATAATAATAATAATAATAATAATAATAATAATAATAATTACGACATTAATAATAAATTTTGGCTGCGATAAGAGAATACCTCCACGTGGTGTGTTCCGGAAACAGTAAGTATTAAATTCGTTTAGTTCGCTAAGAATTTCTTAAAAACGTGCTTGAAACCGGACTTTGTGCAAAATTGGTAATACTTTTGCCTTGTGGCTTATGGGTTACAATTTTTAGACCATTGAAAATTAGTTGGCAATTTTCGGATGAAGTATGCCAGTATACCGAAGTGGGTTTCCAAGGGTAAATATACGATATTATAGTTCTGTGTTGTCTATGTATTGATGGTGTGAGTGTAACTGTGTTGAAGGAACTTGAGAATTCCTTAAAATGGTGGCATTAGACGTTATCCACTTAATTTTAAATATACTGTTAGTATTTGCTTATACTTACGATATCTATAGTAGAGACGCTCACCACAGGGTTGTCATGAATAATTGATATCGTTAGAAAAATCTTAAAAAATCACTTTCCGGTACCGGGAATCGAACCCGAGCCTCCTGGGTGAAAGCCAGGTATCCTAGCCACTAGACCATACCGGATGGTCCGTGATGCACGTCCAAGGTTCTGAACCAAATATGCGAATTTGTTTTCACTAATGAACAATTCTTCGTCTCTTTCCACACACACACACACACACACACACACACACATACACACACACACACACACACACACACACACACACACACACACATATATGTAAAAATAACTATTTTTTACTCTGCGCCATTTTTAAATGTCTCAGCGGTAGTTAAAATGGAAGTGCGTAACATTTAAATACCCATTAGGATATATCTTCTTTGTTTTTTAAAGTTATTTGTTTTTGTCGCATAAAAGCATCCCTTGCGATGCGGTTTGTTATGGAATTTGGAATACCTGCTCCTCGGTATCTTCATTTTATAATCTAGTTTGGGTTTTGTTGATCTATGATTTGTTGACATGCAAGTGTTAGTAAATAGCGAAATTATATACATAATCATCATCATCATCATCATCCTCCTCCTCCTCTTCTTCTTCTTCTTCTTCTTCTTCTTCTTCTTCTTCGTCTTCTTCTTCTTCTTCTTCTTCATGGTTTAGGCCTATTGTCCTGTTCCTCTCTGAAGATGTAAATTAGAAATATTAATCTTAAATAAAAACAAAAATTGCAAATAGAAGAAAAAATACTTTTGTATCTTTTGCTTTCATTACACTCCAAAATTCAAACCTTTTGCAGACAGACTGCTATCAATATGAGAAACAGATACCCAAGCCCCACCTTTAAAAATGTGGAGCTTAGAATTTCAGTTCACTCTCCCATTAACCAGATTGCAGCTATAAAGGATATAGAATAAGGAGGGACATTCTTTTTTAAGAATTCGTGGTCAGTTCAGTTCCTTTCTTGAAATAATAACTCAATGTTACATATATTACGCTACGAGTGTGTTTACAGAACTAAGGAACCGTTTAAACTACTAAGAATTGAAATTTCCCCGGTCACCTCCCAAGATTCTGTGACACATTACACAAACACATTACAGATTACACATCAGAAGGTAACAAAGAATAATATTGGTAACTGTGCTATAATTCGTTTGTATTTTAAGTAACCTAATGTATCTTCCTAACGGGCCAACAATGACGCCTGTATTTTTTTAACATCTACACTTTCTCAATACTCTCGTAGACCAGTGGGATGTAGAATTAATAATTAAAAGCCTATGGCTTTAAAACCCAAGAACTTTGTGCCCTGTTGATTGAAGATCAATCTCTAGCACGAAGAGTTCATCTATTGAGAGATAAGCTGCTTAAAGTTTCCATTTACGGAACAATAAGATGGAATAAAATTATTATTCCGGTACCGGGAATCGAACCCGAGCCTCCTGGGTGAGAGCCAGGTATCCTAACCACTAGACCATACCGGAGCTGTGTGCAAGTGTGTGTTCTCACATTTAGAGAAGTTCCCTTACCCTGGCTCGGTACCAAATGGCACAGACCCTAATAATTGCGGTCGCTCTGTTTACACTTGTCTTCTTTCATACATTTCTTATAATTAATCAATCACAAAAGCAGCTGAGAGCAAAACGTTACTTTCTCTATACATTATCATTTCAAATGTTCAACGATTTTTTAATCCATGTTCTTTTATTAGTGCTATAGGCAGCATGTTACATTTTATTAACAATAGCACATGCTAATTCTAATCACTGTCGTTGTTGCTTGTTCTTAGAGTCTTTCTAGTTCTATCCTAAACAGGATCTAAGTTTTCTATTCATTATTATAGCTTCGCCGGCGTTATTTGAAACTGCGATATAAACAACAGCACGTGTTTCAGTAATACTTCATTAGGTGATCGAACCGCACAACTTCCATATCAGCAGGATGCGAATGAAAATATAGTCCGTTAACTAACATACAAAATAGCATTAAACTTAAAATAACTACAACAATTATTTGCAAAAGCAGTTTCAAAATCTTATAGTAAAAATAAATGGAATACCTACACTCGCAGACGCATATGAGTCATTCCATATCAAATCGATTTAATGCCGTACCGGCATGGTGCCATAGTCGCTCAGTAGGTTAGAGCACTGGCACGGTAAGCCAAATTCAAATCCCAACGATGACAGTGAACTGTTCGTATAGTTATGCCTTTCCAATTTTAGCGAAAGAACAGTTATGAATAGACACAAAATTTAATGGCGCTGATGCTGAACGCTGCTATTTTTTTTCCTGTTTTGCAAATACATTTGGGCGAATTTATATTTATATCACTGACTTTACATAGTGATTTCACAGCACAATGCAACACGGCAAGGTGAGGCAAGCCTCTGATTGGATTCCACCATTAAATTTTGTGTCAGCCTTAACTGTGCTGGTCCCAGGTAGTAGGGCTCCTGGGTTCTATTCCCAGTTCGAGAGTAGGAATTTTTCTGTAACCAAATTATTCCCTACTGTGCCCAAAGTCTGGAAGTATGAATAGATTAGGATGAAACTAGTTTTCCCAAGTAAAAATGCAAATTTATTAGCATAGAAAAACGTAAAATAAATGCCACAGGAATAAACAGTAATTCTGTCACCTTATACACAAAAACTAAACAACGGAAGGCCTAGACCTATTAATAATGTGCATAACAAATGTTGAATGGAATTCTTTTACGTTAACGAGAAAACAAATCTGAAAAGCAAATCAACACTTAAGAATTGAAGTCACTGATCTTTTTTTACGCAATACACACGCTTAAAAACAATATGTTGTAATTGACGAAAATCCACCTAATCCGAACAAGGTTTGGTCCCGATTAATTCGGATTAGTGGAACTCTACTATACATTAATTAAGATTTACTAGTCAGTGACTTTAGCTCGAAAACCCATATGGCTTGGACAAGAGCTACTTATGTTACGCCGTTTTCAAAACGTTTTTTTGCACCACTCCCACACTTGTGGTTCTGATAGTAAGTTTCATCATGCTGCGACGTCATCCTGCCAGTTAGGTTTACATCCTCACTGCTTAAAAAATGTATCACTGACGATGTCCTTTTCTGGAGAAATTCTACAGCGCTATCCCACTAGTTCTAATGACATCATAGTCTCATCTGTACTTTCTTGTGAACCATGTGATGGAAATACGGGTTGGTAATGTTTCTTTAATCAGAATAACCCCCTGTGGCACAGTCTTTACATCAGTTGTGTAAAGAATATAACTTTAACATTTCTGTTCCTAAATCGGAAGTCATGGCATCCCAAGGTAAATACTCAGTAAGAGTTAAAATAGTTCTAGATAACATTTTGGAACAAGTCGGTATAGGATGTGAAATTTCTTTTATGACAGATATATAAAATAAATGAATATCAGTTGATGTGTGACACTATAAGAAAGATATTAAAAACATGGGTCTATACCAGTACTTGACTTATATGGTAGCAGGGTTGCCAACATTTAAAAGTAAAATTATCGTACCAGCCACTCAAAATTATAGATTTGGATTCAAAATTATCGTACATCATAAAGCAAACGCTATAACAATAAAAATATCAGTATAATACTTAGGAAAATATAAGAGCACCACTTAAAAGATTGATCACCTCAACAAATATTATATTACAACTTTAGCACTTATGTTTCTCGCACTATTCATCTGAAAGTTCAGCTTCCTCAACCGTTGCAGCATTGCACAAATTTGTTGTTGAGATAAACCTTAACATCTCGGTGACTTGCAGATTTTAAGATCTACCACGTTCTTTCATAAGTTGAGACGACAAAATGTTTAAACCCAGTTTAGGGGGAAAAAAAAAAAAAAAAAAAAAAACTCTTTCACAAGAAGTGCTTCTGTAGGGCAAGGAAACCACTGACTATGCAAAGGACGCTAGTTCTTTGAAATCAGTATTTCCACTAAAGTGACATGTTTAACAGCACTCCAGAAACTGTCAGGTTCAGGCATGTTGCTTATTTCACACGGAATATCACGTATTCCGAGTTTTCTACATTGATCGTCAATTTTCTGAACAGTGCCTTCTTCATTGAGATTATCAGACCTGGGCACACTGGCAATAAGAGGATAAAGGGTAGCAGGCTTAGTAGCTATGGGGTGGAGACAGACAATGAGGACAAAAGTGGTGTTATTTGTAATTAGTTTCACTTCGCTGGAGTGACAAACCAGTGAAAATGATATTTCGCCGATATCGAAATATCATACATTCAAATTATCGTACACCCCCATAATTATCGTACGGGTGAATCCTAGATAATAAAACAAAAATATATTAGCCCCATTCAAGGTGCTGAAATGAAAATTTTAAGACCATTGTTAGCACATACAAGGGAAGACAAAATAAGCACTGCAAACAAGTAACGTATCTATTGGTTATACTTAACTGGCTGTATTTGAAGTTTGACGAAGTATGCCATGCATTATTGAGGACTGCAGGATTCTGCAGGTGCACCTGTACAAGTAGGAGGATATTTACGAGTGAAAGCAGACATTGCATTCGTTGCATAGTGATATTTCATGTGATTTTATGTGATTGTAATTTCTGCTTGCAAGATTGACGATGCATTGGTTGTGGTGGAGGGTTCTGCTGAAGCTGCAGTGCACTTGCTAATGGCCAATTACGTTCATGGTCAACATGTGTATGCAGGTATTCCACGAAGCCAAGCCATCAGCTACAAGAACGCGCGGACACTTTGTCATGGCCTGCCTAGTGCAATAACACCAAGGTGATCTGGCACATTCTTCAGTTTGGACATTGCGTATCGACTGCATTGTGGACCAAGACAGGGGTATTAATCTTAGCTTCGAGAAGAGGGGAGACAGAGAGAGAGAAGAAAGGAAGAAGAGGAAAGAAAATGTGATAAGGAAGACGATGAAAAAGAAAAGAAAGGAAGGGAAGGCAAGGTCAAGAAGAGAAGAAGAGGTAAAGGAAGGAAACAAAAAAGCTGAGAAGAGAAAAGAAGAAAAAAAGGAAAAGGGAAAGAGAAGAAGAGAAATGAGAAGAGAAGAGAAAAGAAGAAATAACAGGAGATGAGAAAAGAAGCAGAGGATAGAGAAGAAAGGAAAATTAAAGAGAGGAGAAGGAAGGAAGAAACATCATAGAATAAAACAAGAGAGGAGAAGGGCAGAAGAGGAAAGAAAAAATGATAGCAAAGATGAAAGAGAAGAATAGAGAAGAGAAGAGGTAAAATGGCAGAAGGGGAGGTAAGGAAACAGAAAGCCTGGGAAGAGAAGAGTAAAAAACAGGAAAGAGAGAAGAAAAGAAAAAAGAAGGGAAGTGGAAAGAGAAGAAGAGTTAAGAGGTGAGGACAGGAAAGGTGAGAAGGGAAGAAGAGAAAGGAGAAGAGGAGGCTAAGATTCAGAAAAGGCGGAATAAACGAAAAGAGAAGAGGAAAAAGGGAAGAAGAGGGAGGAGAAGAGAAGAAAAGGCAAGAAAAGGAAAAACAAGCTGAAATTAAGGACCTAAGTAGGTATTTAATCCAACATTTCGTTTATCAGTCCACACACACACACACACACACACACACACACACACACACACACACACACACACACACACACACACACACACACACACAGATCTTTTTTCTATAAAAATTGTTTTTTATTCATGTTAACTAAAAACTTGTAATTTCTGTTGAAATCTTAGTATCAAATTTTTGGATGGAATGCAATTCCTTCTCTGCCTAATGTGTACTTGGTTTAGAAGGCAAAAATCGATTTAATATTACGAATTTTTGGTTGACACACAATAATTTCTTTCAATAGTTAGGTAAATAGCAGAGAAAGAAAAAGGTGCTAAATATTACAATTCTATATTTTATTGCATGGAAACGCCTACCGGATTCAAATCGATTTGAATCCGCCAAGGATGCTAACTTCTATTGTCCTCATATCACTTTGTTTTCTTAGCCAAAGTGGTGCAATAAAGCACAACAACAAATTCACTTTCATTGTTTCTATAATCTCGCAATCTATTCTTTTCAAAAACATTCACTAACCTCAAAACCGACTTAAAATGCGCTAACATAAACCAATGACCAACACAAAAACCTGAATTATATATGCTTGAGCGTTGCGTATCCAAATCGATCTGAATACGGACTGAATTCAACATGGAAGTGTGGATCGTATTGAGAATGGGATTGGACTCATGTTTCAGTTTCCTATGGAAATGTAGTAATTGTTCCTGTGTGTGGCGTGAAGAAATGCGGAACTTGAAATCCGGGTGCTTTGTGAAGTGAGCGAATAGCGTCGTCACTACGCAGTTAGTTACTGGTAAATTAGATATGTCCGTTCTCACCAGCCGGGCGACCCCGCTAAACAATTAAACACCAGCGCAGCGCAGCGCGGGTTCAGCCGACCAGCTTCTTCACCAGCATAAAAACTGCACGTGTCGTTTGCAGCAAGATGTTATCTCAGCCGCCGAGCACATGGTGGCCTGATTTGCAAACCGCAACTGGACCGTAATCTACACCACACTTGTCTTTCTTTTACATCAACAGGTTTATTTTATTGCATAATTTAATTTTATAGTCTGCATTTGCATTTTCTTGTAATGTAACTTTAAAAGATTAAAGTCAGACACTTTAAAAGGGTTCTGGTTTTAGTTTGAGAAGTTTGGTATTCAAATCGCGTGACTGGATTTTTACATTCTGTACCTCCCATCTACAGTACGACGTATTACCAGGTTTACGGAGGACTTGGAACTTCGACCTAATGATCTTTAGTGCTTATGCCCCTAACAGGGCGAGGTAAGGTGAGAGGAGATACAGGGAAGCCGGTCCTAGGAGACACGATAACAGAGTCAAATTTAAGCCCTCAGTGCCAGCTCGCACAGAAAGCGAATTAAGTAAAATGCAAGGGTATCATGATTATTTAACGAGGCCTTCGTAGCTTTACATTTTCCGTAATAGGCATTAAGAATTTAGAGAAAATATAAATGTGGATTTTCTAGAGACCAGGTGTATCTACCCTCCTGCCGACCCCCCCCCCCCCCCACAACCCCAATCTTTCCTTCTCTTCTATACAGTGCCACGCCTCTAGCCCCGTATTGCAATTGCCAACTGTCATTGGTCTTCAATTTGCCTCACGCCTTGCGAGACCCTGTAAAACGATATTCCCAAACAGTGCATTTTATTAAATTCGTTTTGTGTAAAACCGGTTTGCTCTCCCGTTTGCTTTTCCGTCACCATGGCCTGCAGACGAGAGTTCCATGCAAATATCGACTGAGTTAGATCCGGGCACAACAAGCAGTAAAAAGGCAAGGAACTGAGATCCTACCTCAGAAATATAAGAGCACCTTAACACAAACAAACCTACTGAATTATATTATAGTTTCAAAATTCACTCCCAAACATACAAAGGGAATATACATATTTGTTGCAAGCATTATATCAAACTGATGGTTTAACTTACAGCCTCCAAATCAAATTAACAAAAATAAAAATAATATTTTTACAAGTGAATGAGAAAACACCTAAAATAATAAATCCCACGACAAAATGAAAATATAAATAATTACAAGTAGACAGGCGTCACTTCACAAACCCAGCAATATTGCGCCAAAAAACACATTTTAGGGCCCTGCTAATAAGCATCTACCTACCTTAGGCTGTTGCCTGATCACTGTCATTATTTTAACATGTACGTTGTAAATTTATGGAGTTCAAACAAGAGAAAGAATGAAAATTCTAACCAAAATCCTGAACAAAGAGAGATTATAATTAATAAACTCCACACAGAGCACAATTTGAATATAAAGTAACAAGATATAGAAAAATGTATTCGTAGATCCAAAAATTCAGAAATAAAAAATCATTCCCATGCCGGGAATCGAACCCGGGCCTCCTGGGTGAAAGCCAGGTATCCTAGCCACTAGACCACATGGGAGATGCGAAGGGTTCGGCTGGCCTTGGTGGACGCTTTGAAGCAAGCACCTCTCGGTGTCGGCATGGACACAGTTGAAATTGAAGCACAGACATCACTGATCCTTTTCTTTAAATGCTGTGGATTTTCCTTGTTCCATTTCGTAAACCCTGGCTTTGATATGTTTCTATAAATGAAATATTCAGGGACGATCTCGTTGGCCACCGAATGCTACAATAACGACCTAGCCACTTCCGGCGTACACATTGTTGGGCTTTTGTTTAACTCCTCTGAAATAAAATTATAATACTGAAACCAGTAATTTAGCAATATTCAGCCCATTCTGGAAGTATTGCAAATAAAGTTGCTCTATAGGCCAAGAAGCCAAACAAACTTGTCCAATGATGTCTCCCAGAACAGCGTGCCACAGTCAACACTCCAGTGAGCCAGTGAGTATTCTTAGGAGCCAATAATTGGTTCATATTTGTTTGCATTGGTGTTAGTGACCAAACAACATTCATCTCCCCACAAAGCTACGTGATGGTATTTCTTATGCTAATTTCTTTTTTTCTTTAGAGCTCCTTATACTTTGTATTACGGTGTTTTTACTGTTATGTCGGCATTTATTGCCGTCTGCCGCTATCATAGAATGGCGCGGATGCAACCATACATTTTAGAACTACAGAGAGGTCCAAATACACAAGGTCACGAGCATCACCTGTTTTTCTCTACTCTGCTCACAATCAGTGCTTTATTATTTGGTCACAAAGTGTATTATGTGTTGGCATTTGTTTTCTATTGCACAGCGTGTATTTATTATGATTTTTTTGAGTCAACAGTTGTCGCCCGTACGTACGTGAATACAATTTTGCTCCTTTTTTTTTTAAAGAGAAAAGGGAGCGTGATTTTTCCTTTTTTCATCAAGACTCTGCAACAGCTCATATAGCCAATCTTTCGATGAGAGCAATTGGAAGTGTGTTTCAGGAGAGAATTATTAGTAGAAATTTGTGGTCCACTCGGTCTCCCGACCTAACCTCATGCAATTTCTATCTCTGGGGTAACTTAAATGCAAGATTGCACTATTTTAGTCATCAAGAACGCAAGATTAACACCACTTCGTGACTAAGTACAGGACAAAATAATAAATAACCTACCACCTAGGAGGTTCGACCCCGGGTCCGGTCCATAGGTTCCTCTGCTCCGTGACAGGCGTCTGGCCATCGGCACTGGCTTCTAAGTCCTAGGATTGTGTACGTCCTACGTAAGGGGAGGGTAATCATGTAAAGAGTTACATTCTTCTTCTTCTTCTTCTTCTTCTTCTTCTTCTTCTTCTTCTTCTTCTTCTTCTTCTTCTTGCTGTTGTTGTTGTTCTTCTTCTCAAGGCACCATAACTTCAAAGCTGAATGCCTTGCCCTTTTTCAACAATTATTTTTCGAACATTTCTGTTCTGTATGGTCATTTTCCAGTTTGATAGTTTTAATTTTCTCAAATCGTTCATAACACCATCTTCGCAACGGATTTTTCGGTCTACCAGCTACTCTGGCTCCCAAGGGTTTCCATTTGTATATTCCTTTCACTAGCCTTTCAGCTTTCATTCTCTTAACAACTCATTGTCCTAATTGGTTATATAGTAATTCATTTCTTTATTGGTTTTTATTCTTCAGTTGCCATCTCTATCTTTAGTGGGTCCAAGAATTCTCCTTTCAACTATTAACAGTTTTTATTTTATGATTCTTTCAATATCCAAGCTTCCCAACCGTAGCCTTATTGTGGTCCGATATAACCTTAATTTGGCTTCTTTTGTTAGTAGTTTAGTTTTAATTAGGCTTTGGTTGGCAAAATAGGCTCTGTTACCATTGGCAATCCTTTGATTTCGTCTTCTATGGAGTTACTGCCATTTAGTGTTTCTCCTAAATATTTATATTTATGAACTTGTGCAATCTTCAGTTACATATATGCAGGGTATCTGAACCAGCTGTCTCCGAATTCGAACCAAAGACAATTGCTTGAGCCATCTTACTGGTTACGAGAGTAGAATTGATTTTCGCATGTTCCGAAAAGAGAAGGTATGTAAGAAAGCAGTAAATCACCGCAGTTTCAAGTAGAACTGGTCATAGCAGGGCTTTATATGCGACGAAGGTGCATCTAAGTGAAATCTATTCGCAGAATTCTAGAAGGAAAGTAGGTTAGACAGTTAATGAAGTGCGAAACGAAACTGAGAGTGGCTAACATTCTAGAATCTGCTGCGTCCAGTGCAACATATTGTCGAGAGACAGCTCACCCACCAGTTATAAACATCGCTTCAATTTCCAAGTTTTAATAACGAAAGCATTAGTCATGTTTTGTAAATGAATAAATTGGGCAATATCTATACACATGGGAATAACAACCACGACCAAGATTTCTATGATTTGCATCTTCTTTTCTGATAGTACTTGAGCAATTAAAGAGCGGCCATAAGTAAAAATCAATTTCAATTTACACCTGAAAGATGAGAACGAAACAAAATGAAGGGAAATTATAGAAACCATGGTAGATGAGACACCACTACAACGTTCACCTCTTGGCCAGGTTCAGCTCCTGGGGTAGTTCTTCGTGCCATGGCATTACCTTTAAAAATGCGTATTTTAAATTGTTTGCATACTCCAAATGCAGTTATGCAATCATTCTTCAAGGCGCAATGAAATGTCTTCCCTAACAACAAAAACCCACAGAAGAGCTGAAGCAAGCGATTACAAGTTGTAGGTTTGCAACAGTATTCTGTGGATGTGTGCTACTTCAAGTCTGGCACGGATTGGCAGCATTATGGACGTTCAGTCTAGAACTCGAAACACCAGCTGATCTGAGTACCCCAAAAACCAACTGTATATATTACAGTGTATATTATTATCGTTTGAAAGCATGTTACTTTAACCCTGTAATATTTGAGGTTATAAATAATGCTTTTCTGATGTCGTTTGGCAGTACTGCTTTTTGGTGAAATGTCGACTGCAGTTTAGTATAATGTCGGCCATGTTGAATTCTTCAGAACTGCCGATACCTAAACTGTTCCCCCTATAGCACATGCCAATCAAACGTATCACGTAATTCATAAATCTAAGACTAGGACGCTACACTAAGAAGTGAGAAATAAGGCACTTTTTAATTTTTTTTATTTTTTTTTTTTTCCTTAGTCGCGATGAAGATCACGCGTGTGGAAACATTAAGATACCTACGCGAGTACAACTGGCAAGGCGACTAGGCGTACTGAACTTGGTTGTCGAACGCTGCGATCGCTTGTTACCTTGTTTACTAGAACAGCAAAATACAGAGAGATCTAAAAACATAAGAACCGCTACACAGTGTTTTTCCATTGCAATGCCGGAAGTACGATAACGCTGCTGATGTACACAATGTCACACGTTTGACTTGTTTTTCTCTGTTCTGCAAATGCAATATTGAGCTAACGCATTATCGTGTGGTTGAGTTATTACCATTGTTTAACAAAAGTGTGAAAATAACAACTGAAATACTTAAACGACAATGTAACACATCTCATTAGAACATATTCTTAATATTTGCTTCTGGAAGAAGTAATTATAAAATAGAACTAAAGAACAAAAGCTCTTAACACACTCTAGTATTTGTTTACAGGAATGAATCATACAGATTTGCTTCAGAAAGAGGTCATTCACTTATCTAATTCAACAGGTTGTTACAGTGTGTGATAAGGTAAGTGCCACTTCAAAATTCGTTCTTCATTAGAGGATTAATGTTTCGATGTTATCGACAAGAGGGAGTAGATGTTTGAACAGTCGATGGTTGCCTTTTGTTTTTATCTCAAGTGCCTTTATCTCATGTGACAATCTATTAGAATGCGGAAACTGTAACTTTTATGGGTCGACTCTAAAATCGTATTTATCTCTTTTTACTCTCTCTTCTACGTATAGTAAGTAGAGCAAGTATTGTACTCCACCCAAAAATTCGATGTCGAGATTTCACCGGAAATATGTTTTGAGGCCCCCTGAATTAAAGAAAATCAGTCTTAGAAAAAGGTGTGTGTGTGTGTGTGTGTGTGTGTGTGTGTGTGTGTGTGTGTGTGTGTGTGTGTGTGTGTGTGTGTGTGTGTGTGTGTGTGTGTGTGTGTGTGTGTGTGTGAACAGCATATCTCGAAAACGAAAAGTCAGTTGAATTTAAGTATACTATCTTTCAAGGATGCGACTCGAAGATTTGAAGAAATTTCCTTCACCCTGAACTACCCTTTACATGCAATTTTTTTTCAAAGATTTTGATTTTCTCGAAATGGCTCTAACGATAATCGAATCTTTCAAGAGCCGGTGGCTATGAGATATCTTTAAAATTTCTAATCAGAGAGAAAAACGAAAAACGTCTTCTCATTTGAGAAAAGTAAAAGTTCAAACAAACAAGAACGAATATCTCGAAAAGGAATATCTCACTAAAAAGTCGACACACTATGTATTTTAAGGAGATCTATATTTCTTTGAAGTAGTAACCTTTTACCTGCCTCCCGTGTTTTATAGGGGGTTGCAACACTTGTACGGAGAGACATTTGCTCGGAGCCTTTTCCTCTATCTGATGAGTCAGAAGTGAAATGTTAACAATTGCACCGCTTCACTAATAATGACTTTTATAACCCGGTCTTGTAATGAAAATGTTCAACTATAATGTGCAAATGCAGATAATACTTTTCATCGGTAGAAGAGGAAACCTAGCATTCGTCTATCGACCCGGTAAACCACGAAAATCCCATGACCGGGAATCGAGCCCGAGACCTCCGGACGTTACCGCGGAGTCTACCTGAAAAGTAAGCAAGAGCTGCAGAAAATTAAACTGAGGCTCAATTTTTCGATATTGCGGTTTTGGATATACCCACTGCATTAACCATGATGTTAATCGCAGTTAACTGTTGCATCCTCATAAAGATTATGCTTACTTAAACAGTGTGAATCAGACATCTGGTTATGTTCTTGAGTTATCGGAAGTGTTTGAATATGTCACACAATCAGCGTAATCCCAATATCGCACTTCTGCATAACGGAAGCATTGAGCAGCTGAATAAACAGTTCAACCAAAAACATTTGTAGTTGTGACATTGGCAACAATAAGTACTGGAGCCCAAACATAACCTCACTGGAATATTGATAAACACGTCCCTCTTACAAACTTTGTTTGATTTGGAACACAGCAATCGAAATACAGTATCTCCACATGTCGAACTAACACTAGCCAAACATAACCTCACTGGAATATTGATAAATGATAAACACATCCCTCTTACAAACTTTGTTACATTTGAAACACAGCAATCGAAAATACAGTCTCCACATGTCGAACTAACACTAGCCGAACATAAAGTCACTGGAATATTGATAAAAACGTTCCTGTTATAAAACTTAGCTCCATATTAAACACAATGAGTGAAATTACAGTACCTTTAACGTGCCAAATGCCAGTTATTCTGTCTATAATCTTCCAGCATACCTATTCTTCCTAAAAACATTCATTAATCTAAAGACTTTGATAAACTAAGCAAAAAACATATTTTTTACAGGTTCGCCAACATAAGCCAACTGTGAGTCTTGCATATTCAAATGGATCTCTTTCCGGATTGAATTCAACTGTAATCGCGGATCGTATCGAAAATTGGGTTGGGCTCAAATCGATTAGAATTTACCATAGAAATGTAGTAAATAGCGTTGAATAATTATTGTCATTAACACGTGGACTGCTGTAGAAAGCAGCAAAACATCTAAAAAAAGAGTGTGAGAACCTAACAGGATGCTGCAAGGCCTTATCGCCATTACGTCACTGTCGAGTTATTTGGGTTCTACGAAAAATGACGGACTGCACCAGGACAAAATAAACAGCATATATCCTACTGCAGTTTTAAAGTAGGTAATAAAGATAATTTCACTTCGTCACCGTTATCCCCTTATCTTCCGGTTGTAAAAGACCACATTTCCTGCAGCGGCTTACAGTTTCTGAGCAATTTCACGCATTTTGTGTTTTAGTGTTCTTTCAGAGAAATTTACCACTAAGTATTGCAATCCCGTGTGCGTTATGTCTTTGGAAAATTACTGAACAGAGCCGTCGTTAAATACTGAACGATACCACTTAATAAGCGTGTAAATTGCCATTGTAGGAACTGCGTATCCTCATTTGTCGAGAGTCTCATAAAAACAATACCGCTCATTTCGATATCGAAATGTCTGTTAAAATTTTAAAGGCATGTCCCGATTTACAAACAGGCCAACTGGACATTTGCCGAAAGCGTCATTTTATGAAGGGCAGAAGAAATTGCCTTTGAAGAGATAAGAGGGTAAAAAAATGAGGAAGGAATACCACGGTAATTACTCGATTTTTAAAAATACCTATCTAATCCAACAATTTAAAGTTTCATACTCTATATTTGAACTTATTCTACTTTAACGTGTTTAAGTGTTTAAATAAATAAATAAATAAATAAATAAGTAAGTAAGTAAGTAAGTAAGTAAGTAAGTAAGTAAGTAAGTAAGTAAGTAAGTAAGTAAGTAAGTAAGTAAGTAAGTAAGTAAGTAAGTAAGTAAGTAAGTAAGTAAGTAAGTAAGTAAGTAAGTAAGTAAGTAAGTAAGTAAGTAAGTAAGTAAGTAAGTAAGTAAGTAAGTAAGTAAGTAAGTAAGTAAGTAAGTAAGTAAGTAAGTAAGTAAGTAAGTAAGTAAGTAAGTAAGTAAGTAAGTAAGTAAGTAAGTAAGTAAGTAAGTAAGTAAGTAAGTAAGTAAGTAAGTAAGTAAGTAAGTAAGTAAGTAAGTAAGTAAGTAAGTAAGTAAGTAAGTAAGTAAGTAAAGTAAGTAAGTAAGTAAGTAAGTAAGTAGTAAGTAAGTAAGTAAGTAAGTAAGTAAGTAAGTAAGTAAGTAAGTAAGTAAGTAAGTAAGTAAGTAAGTAAGTAAGTAAGTAAGTAAGTAAGTAAGTAAGTAAGTAAGTAAGTAAGTAAGTAAGTAAGTAAGTAAGTAAGTAAGTAAGTAAGTAAGTAAGTAAGTAAGTAAGTAAGTAAGTAAGTAAGTAAGTAAGTAAGTAAGTAAGTAAGTAAGTAAGTAAGTAAGTAAGTAAGTAAGTAAGTAAGTAAGTAAGTAAGTAAGTAAGTAAGTAAGTAAGTAAGTAAGTAAGTAAGTAAGTAAGTAAGTAAGTAAGTAAGTAAGTAAGTAAGTAAGTAAGTAAGTAAGTAAGTAAGTAAGTAAGTAAGTAAGTAAGTAAGTAAGTAAGTAAGTAAGTAAGTAAGTAAGTAAGTAAGTAAGTAAGTAAGTACGTACGTACGTACGTACGTACGTACGTACGTACGTACGTACGTACGTACGTACGTACGTACGTACGTAAGTAAGTAAGTAAGTAAGTAAGTAAGTAAGTAAGTAAGTAAGTAAGTAAGTAAGTAAGTAAGTAAGTAAGTAAGTAAGTAAGTAAGTAAGTAAGTAAGTAAGTAAGTAAGTAAGTAAGTAAGTAAGTAAGTAAGTAAGTAAGTAAGTAAGTAAGTAAGTAAGTAAGAGTAAGTAAGTAAGTAAGTAAGTAAGTAAGTAAGTAAGTAAGTAAGTAAGTAAGTAAGTAAGTAAGTAAGTAAGTAAGTAAGTAAGTAAGTAAGTAAGTAAGTAAGTAAGTAAGTAAGTAAGTAAGTAAGTAAGTAAGTAAGTAAGTAAGTAAGTAAGTAAGTAAGTAAGTAAGTAAGTAAGTAAGTAAGTAAGTAAGTAAGTAAGTAAGTAAGTAAGTAGTAAGTAAGTAAGTAAGTAAGTAAGTAAGTAAGTAAGTAAGTAAGTAAGTAAGTAAGTAAGTAAGTAAGTAAGTAAGTAAGTAAGTAAGTAAGTAAGTAAGTAAGTAAGTAAGTAAGTAAGTAAGTAAGTAAGTAAGTAAGTAAGTAAGTAAGTAAGTAAGTAAGTAAGTAAGTAAGTAAGTAAGTAAGTAAGTAAGTAAGTAAGTAAGTAAGTAAGTAAGTAAGTAAGTAAGTAAGTAAGTAAGTAAGTAAGTAAGGAAGGAAGGAAGGAAGGAAGGAAGTAAGTAAGTAAGTAAGTAAGTAAGTAAGTAAGTAAGTAAGTAAGTAAGTAAGTAAGTAAGTAAGTAAGTAAGTAAGTAAGTAAGTAAGTAAGTAAGTAAGTAAGTAAGTAAGTAAGTAAGTAAGTAAGTAAGTAAGTAAGTAAGTAAGTAAGTAAGTAAGTAAGTAAGTAAGTAAGTAAGTAAGTAAGTAAGTAAGTAAGTAAGTAAGTAAGTAAGTAAGTAAGTAAGTAAGTAAGTAAGTAAGTAAGTAAGTAAGTAAGTAAGTAAGTAAGTAGTAAGTAAGTAAGTAAGTAAGTAAGTAAGTAAGTAAGTAAGTAAGTAAGTAAGTAAGTAAGTAAGTAAGTAAGTAAGTAAGTAAGTAAGTAAGTAAGTAAGTAAGTAAGTAAGTAA
>CM060965.1:43044286-43101786 GCA_030765045.1 Tenodera sinensis
GGAGGCAGTCAATCATTATTCTGTCTCTAGTCTGACCCTGAAGACACATACACACACTCACGAGATGTGGCCCATATGTGAATGTATATTCAGCTGTCTCCACTTCTTGTAATTTCCTGTCTCTATGCACGTCACATTTCCTTCAACAATATTTCTCTGTAAAAATGTCCATTCTTCTTGCCTGTCGTCGGCTTTCATAATCCCATTGCCAAATACTGTCAAAAGCTTCTTCACTGTAAGCCTCATGACTAAGGCCCGGATTTCGATGACTTTAGCACTTTTTACTGCCTCTACTGGTAAGTAGGGGAAGTATTGTATTCCACTCAAAAATTCGACGTCGATATTTCACCGGAAATATGTTTTGACACCCCCTGAGTTCAAAAAGAGCATTTTTAGAAAAAGGTCCGTGTGTGTGTGTGTGTGTGTGTGTGTGTGTGTGTGTGTGTGAGAGAGAGAGAGAGAGAGAGAGAGTGTGTGTGTGTGTGTGTGTGTGTGTCAGTCTGTGGACAGCGTAACTCAAAAACGAAAAAAAAAAAAAAAAAAAAAAAAAAAAAAAAAAAAAAAAAAAAAAAAAAAAACCAAGGTAGGTATTTAAGCTTAATGTCTTTCCAGGATGCGACACGAAGATTTTGAAGAAAATAGCCTCACCCTAAACAACTCTTTACATGGAAAATTTTAATTTTCTAGATAATGGCTCTAACGATTTTTATTAGAATGGCAATGTTCAAGATATTTTGATAAAAAACGAAATGTATATTTTGAATTTTCTGGCTGTAGCCTATATAGTCCTGTTTACACTGAATGAGTTTTCAATAACTCATAAACCGTAAGAGATAGACAAAATCTTACTCTACAAAAAATTTAAATCTTGCCAAAATACACAATTTATGTTCAAATAAATTTTCCTGTAGGGTGAACCATTTTGGAGATATTCCTTGTTATGTGTGTGAGTTTCGGAAAACAACTTTCGTGAAATGGAACATCGTTGTTCATTTTTTATATGTTAAGTGTGCAAAGGGAGCGGAATCTCAAAGCTTTAAAAGATTTGACTGTCGCACAAAGCCTACTGTATTCTAATATTCCCCTTGTACCTACAAGGAAATAAGCAATAAGATAATTTGTACAAATGTTTATCTTAACTAACACGAAGAAGATATAGGAATAAGAGTTTGTAAGAATGGTTAGTACAAGAGTAGAGAAAGTCATGTGAGTGCAACACATCAGACTTTTTAGTTATGCTGCCCACAGACTGACAGAGAGGCACACACATAGACGCGGGCCTTTTACAAAAATTGCTTCTTCTTCTTCTTCTTTTTTTTTTTTTTTTTTTTTTTTTCAGGGAGCTTCCGGTGAAATCTGGACATCGACTTTTTGGGTGAAATGCAATACTTTCTCTGTTTACTATACGTAGTATAGAAATAAAAAACGCAAGAATTACTAATCCTATCGTAGCAAAGCTGTGATATCTCTTTCTTACTGGATCTTGCCTAGGATAGTTGGTACTAAATATGTGGTGAAGTGCAGTGCCCTTTCACCTGCTTGACCTGAATTAATGGTCGTTGTAATTAATTACGTTCTTTTGTCCTTCTAGTCAATATCTCTGCGTGGAATGGTGTTTTGCAACAGGAGACACACCTTGAGGTTTACTTATGTCCCGCTTTCAAATCTCATAGGCTCACGTTGAAAGTTAGGTAATTAAAGAATTAGCAGCTAATTGGTGAAATAAATGAGAGTACTTCACTAAGAATGTAGACATTTGTGGACAAGAACCAGATTGATGTCTATTTTCATCTTCAGTACATACAGTGAGCTCACAAGATTGATTCCCCTTAAGGAAAAGTAGGTTAAGCCATGATTAGCTGTCTACAGTCATAAATGCATATGCTTCGTGGGATAGGGTTATGCAACAGTGTTAATACCTATTTGTTTCTTGATGGAACCATCTGTGAATATAAAATCATAAGCATCAAAGTGCACACTATTCACCTCAATTGTATGTATTTACTTACTTATTTAAGTATTGTTTGTTTATCATTTAACGCAAAAACGAAAAGTCGGTTAACAACCAAATTTGGTATTTAAGTTTAATATTTTTCAAGGATGTGACGCAAAGATTTTCAAGGAAATTCCTCCATCCTAAACTGGCTTTACATGAACAATTTTTCAAAAATTTTGATTTTCTCAATAATGGTTCTAACGATTTTTGACTAAAATACCATATGTTAAAGGTATTTTTGTGACAAATTAAATGTATATTTTGAATTTTCTAACTATAGCCGATTAGTTCTGTTTACTTCTAATGACTTTTGCATAACTGATAAACTGTAAGAAATAGACCAGATCTTACCATTCAAAAAATGTAGATCTTGTTAAAACACACAAGTTATATCCAAATGTACTATTTTGTTAAAGTGAACCATTTTGGAAATATTTCTTGCAACACTTATAGATCGTTCACAAACGGGTCGTTATTCATTTTCTTTATCTCTTGGTAATACAAAGAGAAGGAAATTTCACTCAGCACGCTTAAAATATTTGACTATCGCTTAAAGCCTGCTGTATTCCCCTTGCTCCTAGAAGAAAATTAGTAATAAGATAATTTCTACAAATTTTATTTGAATTAACATGAAGTAGATATATGAATAAGTGTTTGTGAGAATAGTTTATGCAAGAGTAGAAAAAGTCATGTGAGTGCAGCGCAGCAGACCCTGTTTTTTCTGGCAGTAATAAACATTTTTAGTTAAATTTATTTTACCTTTCTGAAAGCTCCGTCTATTTTTAAACGTATCTATGCTAGTTATTTCTAAAAATAACCTTCTCTTCAATTGTTTCGTTTGGTAGCCCACTTTAACTTCTTTGGTCATATCGAGGGCTTTGACATGAGAAAGAACTGATTGTGCTAATGCTCTTTGAACTGTAGGGTATCTTAACGTTGAATTTTATCATTAAACACACTCACATTCGCTCCCATATTCATATTCCCAGACTCTGTGAAGTATAGACAATTGTTCCGGTTAAAAAAAAAAGATTCCCAGCTTCAGCCGGGAATCCAACACGGGATTTCTGGATTGGGAATCCAGAACAGTTTTTTTGTTAACGTCCTCCAACGTGATGCCATAGGGGACGGTGAATGAATGAAACGGGTGAAGAGGTCTTCCGAGAATATTCCCAGAAAATTCAAGGTATGGCTTAAGAACTGCCATGGAATCGCTTGTTTGTGTCCGTCGCTGGATACTGACTGTCTGTCCCTCCGACTGAAGGAGTGGAGTGGGTAAAGGCACTCATGACGTAAGCGTCTCCAAAGAGAGTATCATAACAATAAAATAAATAATTCAATAAATGAGCATAAATAGTAAAGTACAATTTGAGTATAATGGCAAGTATGCTATCGTCACATAATATAATGTTATTCAGGGGGTCTCTACAAATGTATTTCTTTTCAAATCCCTAAGGTAACATTTGGGTGGGATGCAATAATCCCCATAGTTACAGTGTCCGTGGTACTGAAATGATATGCGAAAAAGTGGAGTGGCCCTGGCAGATGCGAATACTTGCTACATTACATTTATGAAGCCGCTATCGCTGCCATGTGCCCTTGTCCTCTCATTGTCAATACCACGCCGACGGTGGGGTCTGGGGCCGACAAGTGCATTAAAGGTGAAGGCAGAACATACATACAACGTTACTGCGACGTCAGTAGCCCCCGGGACACCATACTGCTACTTCCAGGAAATACTAAAATAATATACAGTGATCGTCCACATAGGAAATTACATTAAAATACCTGGAGCAATAGGAATGGGATGTTGTATTTGATCATATTAAATATCACAAAACAAACAAATTGTCCCCTTAATATAACAAGTGCTATTATTTCTCATAAAAATGTGTTGCACTCACATAATCTTTTCTACTCTTGTACTAACCATTCTTACAAACCCTTATTCTTATATCTTCTTCGTGTTAGTTGAGATAAACATTTGCAGAAACTATCTTATTGTTTATATCCTTTGAGCGATAGTCAAATATTTTAAAGCTTTCAAAAATCTGTTCTCCTTGCACGCCTAACAAATAATAAAAAAAAAAAAAAAAAAAAAAAAAAAAGAAAGAAAGAAAAATGAATAGCGATGTTCCATTTGACCGAAGTATAAGTTCTTCAAAACTTATACAAATAAGATGGAATATCTCCGAAGTGGTTCACTCTACAAAAAATTATTTAGTGGTTTAGCAAGATCTACATTTTTTGTAAAGTAAGATCTATCTCTTAAGGTTTACCAGTTATGCAAAAGTAATTCAGAGTAAATAGGACTTCATGGTCTATAGCCAGAAAATTCAAGGTACACATTTCATTTGTCATATTTCAAACATATGGCATTTAAATCAAAATCGTTAGAGCCTTTTTCAAGAACATGAAAATTTCCGAAAAATTTTCCATGCAAAGGGTAGTCTAGGGTGGAGCAGTTTTCTCCAAAATCTTCGTGTTGCATTCTTGAAAGACATTAAAAATAAATACCAACTTTGGTTTTTAAACCACTTTTCGTTTTTGAGTTATGCTGTCCACAGACGGACAGACACACAGACGGACCTTTTTCTAAAAATGCTATTTTTTTTTATTCAGGGGGTCTCAAAAGATATATTTCTCGACATTGAATTTTTGGGTGGAATACACTACTTCCCCTAATTACCAGTTGAGAAAGTAAAAATGAGAAGACACATTGAATTTATAAATAATTTTAGTTTTTGTAAACTTGAACTAATCGTTATTTGATTGAACATGAGAGAATCGATGGTTTCGCTTTCAGCTGCGTGGGAATATGCGCAAACGACAAAGCATTGATTTCTACATGCGGATTTTTGATTGGAGGTAAACAATGTTATGAACAGATCGATATATCTAATATACAGGGTGTAAATGAATGAAACATTTTTTGAAAAAGACCCATGTGTATGTGGGCGCGTCTGTGTCTGTATAACTCAAAAACGAAAAGTCGGATAAATATCAAACTTGGATAACCTTTGCATAACTGGTAAACCATAAGAGATAGATAAAATCTTCCTGCGCAAAAATTTAATCTCGTCAAAACGCACATTTTATGTCGCACGCTGTGGTTCTTATCCAGTATTAGATATTATAAAATCTAAAGTGTTCATATTTGGCAAGGCATCAGAAACAGCTGGTCATGTGGCGCAATGGAAAATGCGTTTGAATACGGATCAGACGATTCCAATTTCGAATCCTGGCAGGGTCGAGTTGTGTGTTTTTATGCAAGTGTATTAGAAAATCTAAGGCATTAATATCTAGGAAGGCGACATCTACTATCGGTCCTGTGGCGCAATGGATAACGCGTCTGACTACGGATCAGAAGATTCCAGGTTCGAATCCTGGCAGGGTCGAGTTGTATGTTTTTATGCAAGTGTATTAGAAAATCTAAGGCATTAATATCTAGAGAGGCGACAACTGGTATCGGCCCTGTTGCGCAATGGAAAATGCGTTTGAATACGGATCAGAAGATTCCAGGTTCGAATCCTGGCAGGGTCGAGTTGTATGCTTTTATGCAAGTGTATTAGAAAATCTAAAGAATTAATATCTAAGGAAGCTAAAACTTCCATTGGCCCTGTGGCGCAATGGATAACGCGTCTGACTACGGATCAGAAGATTCCAGGTTCGAATCCTGGCAGGGTCGAGTTGTATGCTTTTATGCAAGTGTATTAGAAAATCTAAAGAATTAATATCTAAGGAAGCTAAAACTTCCATTGGCCCTGTGGCGCAATGGATAACGCGTATGACTACGGATCAGAAGATTCCAGGTTCGAATCCTGGCAGGGTCGAGTTGTATGCTTTTATGCAAGTGTATTAGAAAATCTAAAGAATTAATATCTAAGGAAGCTAAAACTTCCATTGGCCCTGTGGCGCAATGGATAACGCGTCTGACTACGGATCAGAAGATTCCAGGTTCGAATCCTGGCAGGGTCGAGTTGTATGCTTTTATGCAAGTGTATTAGAAAATCTAAAGAATTAATATCTAAGGAAGCTAAAACTTCCATTGGCCCTGTGGCGCAATGGATAACGCGTCTGACTACGGATCAGAA
Source organism: Tenodera sinensis (assembly GCA_030765045.1). NCBI lineage: Eukaryota > Metazoa > Arthropoda > Insecta > Mantodea > Mantidae > Tenodera > Tenodera sinensis. The sequence continues at coordinate 43,050,377 of CM060965.1, forward strand.
GATTCCAGGTTCGAATCCTGGCAGGGTCGAGTTGTATGCTTTTATGCAAGTGTATTAGAAAATCTAAAGAATTAATATCTAAGGAAGCTAAAACTTCCATTGGCCCTGTGGCGCAATGGATAACGCGTCTGACTACGGATCAGAAGATTCCAGGTTCGAATCCTGGCAGGGTCGAAATGTGTTTTTATGCAAGTGTATTAGAAAATCTAAGGCATTAATATCTAGAGAGGCAAAAACTTCTATCTGCCCTGTGGCGCAATGGATAACGCGTCTGACTACGGATCAGAAGATTCCAGGTTCGAATCCTGGCAGGGTCGAAATGTGTTTTTATGCAAGTGTATTAGAAAATCTAAGGCATTAATATCTAGAGAGGCGGCAACTGCTATCGGCCCTGTGGCGCAATGGATAACGCGTCTGACTACGGATCAGAAGATTCCAGGTTCGAATCCTGGCAGGGTCGAGTTGTATGTTTTTATGCTAGTGTATTAGAAAATCTAAGGCATTTATTACCTCGGGAGGCAAAAACTTCTATCGGCCCTGTGGCGCAATGGATAACGCGTCTGACTACGGATCAGAAGATTCCAGGTTCGAATCCTGGTAGGGTCGATTTGTATGTTTTTATGCAAGTGTATTAGAAAATCTAAGGCATGAATATCTAGGAGGCAATAGCTACTATCGGCCCTGTGGCGCAATGGATAACGCGTCTGACTACGGATCAGAAGATTCCAGGTTCGAATCCTGGCAGGGTCGAGTTGTATGTTTTTATGCAAGTGTATTAGAAAATCTAAGGTATAAATATCTAGGAGGCGATAGCTACTATCGGCCCTGTGGCGCAATGGATAACGCGTCTGACTACGGCTCAGAAGATTCCAGGTTCGAATCCTGGCAGGGTCGAGTTGTATGTTTTTATGCAAGTGTATTAGAAAATCTAAGGCATGAATATCTAGAGAGGCGACAGTTATCATCGGCTCTGTGGCGCAATGGATAACGTATCTGACTACGGATCAGAAGATTCCAGGTTCGAATCCTGCCAAGATCATAATTTGTATTTTTTACGAAAGTGTATTAGAAAAGGTAAATGAATAATACTTGGGTCGGCTGATAAGTCCCGGGCTTCACAGTTAAAAAAAAAAGGAAACATTGCCGCTTTGATCAGAATCATAATCATACTTTGAGGTATTTATTTACTATTGCAAAAGGTACTTTCTGAATACTTGTATTTGTAAACATATAAAGGAGACACTATAATTTCACTTTTTAGGTGTTAGTAGTTTATTTAATATACTAAATTTATTTCGTGTTTCAAAGTTTGAGCAGAGTACTGAATTTAAAACCAAACAATTTATGTTGATCAAATAGTTTTAACATGTTTTAAGACTTGGAGCTTTACTGCTTTATTTATTGTGAAAGAGAAACAATTTAATATGTTAATCATAAGGCAGCGTAAGAACATTACGTGCATCAGAAGATTATGTAATTTGGCTAACCATAGAGGCGGCTGTGATAATTATTGTATGCGAACACTGCAAGTGTTTTATCAAAACAGCCTTCGTCTCTCGGCAAAAGAATGTGGAGTGAGTAAGGCAAGTTCATTCGCTATCTCTCCTCCCGTGCCCATGCCTGGATTATGCTTTTCACAGATAAGAAGTCATTCTTTTTTATTTTTATGTCCAGCCCATGCGAAGAGAATGGAATGTCAAAGCGACCAACTCTTAAAGGATTTGACTATTGCTAAAGCCTATTGTGTTCCCCTATTCCCATTGTACCTACAAGAATAAGCATTTGTACAAGAGTGAAGGGAGTAAGTGCAGGTTCGTATCAGTGCCTTGCACGTCGCTATGGTGGGAACACTGGGCGATGCACCACCCTGTGGGGGTATGTTGATTACGGGGCAGTCTGTGGCACAGCCCACCACTTCCTGGGCCACACTCACCACCTGCCCTGACTCTTGGGAGGACCAAAACACCTGCTTGCCTGCCTGCTTGCTGTGCCTAGGCTGGCCCTGACTTTCATAGCACAATGACATCGTTAGCTCCTTCCGTACACGTGCTATGCAGCCCAGGTATTTACATCGCGAACCACCCAATGGGGCAGTCACAGCGGTCTAACCTAACATCAGACACGTTAAATCCCTAAGGAACTTCGTATCTTATCTGTTCTATTAGGAACGTAAATAGTATTTCCTATGGGTGGAACTAGGGTCCAAAGTCACTAACCGGCATTAATTTAAAGCTGTGTAAAACTTACAAATGATATACAGGAAAAGCATGTATGTAGATTATAATGGGTCTTGAGATTTAATCAGCCCAATGTTGAATCAGAATTTCTGACGAGTATAGTGTGTTATATACATAAAACATAGCAACGGCACTAATATGAATTTTACTGTCTTTAAGAGCACCGTGACTTTGTATGCCCAAATATGTTTGATAAAAGTCAGGGGCGATTTTTTTCCCATTTTTACTTTCTCTACTACGTTTAGTAAAGTAGAGGAAGTATTGTATTCCACCCAAACATTCGAGATTTCACCGGAAATATGTTTTGAGGTCCCCTGCGTTAAAAAAAAACACATTTTTAGAAAAAAGGTCCATATGTGTGTCTGTCAGTTTGTGAACAGCATAACTCAAAAACGAAAAGTCAGTTAGTAACCAAAGCTTGTATTTAAGCTTAATGTCTTTCAAGGATGTGACAAGAAGATTTTGAAGAAAATTTCTCCACCCTAAACTACCCTTTACATGGAAAATTTTTCGAAAATGGCTCTAAAGATTTTGATTGAAATGCCATATGCTTGAGATATTTTTATGACAAATGAAATATAGCCCACGAAGTCCTATTTACTCTGGATGACTTTTGCGTAACTGGTATATCGTAACAGATACACTAAATCGTACTAACAAAAATGTAAATCTTGCTAAAATACACAATTTATGTCTAACTATTTTTTTTTAGTGTAAACCATTTCGGAGATATCCCTTGTTATGTGTGTGTCAGTTTTGGAAAACTTATACTTCTGTCAAATGGAATATCGTTATTCATTTTTGTACATGTTAACCGTTCAAAGAGAACGGAATTTGAAAGCTTTAAAAGATTTGACTATCGTTCAAAGCCTACTGTATTCCCATACTCCCGTTGCACGTGCAAGAAAACGAGTAATAAAATAATTTCTGCAAATGTGTATCTCAACTAAAACGAAGAAGACAGAAGAATAAGAGTTTAGAACGGTTAATACTGGAGCAGAGAAAGTCATGTGAGTGCAACAAATCAGATTTTTCATATCTAGTTTTGTCTACACATCCCCCGATTACTGCACTTTCAGTATTCTTGTTAACACATCTTATTTCCACAGCTGCAGCTTTTATCTGAGAAGCTGAAATAATATTACTTGGTTGAAGCCTGTGATTGGAACTGGTATACGGCACTATCATTACTTTCTGTAACTTTTCGCTTTCTTGTCGCAAATTTATCCATAGCGACGAACAATAGAACAGTGAGTTGCAAGAAACAACTGAATAGTGCAAGCTGCAATCGTCATCACTGGCGCAGAATTGTGACCCTGAATGTCAGTCGGCTAATGAACCTGAGAATTGTTTATTCTTTAGCTTACTTGCGATGTGATACCTTGGCTTACTCACAGCTCGCACTCGTACAACGTACAATCTGCATCGAAAGTGTTCCCTGTCTACCACCACCTGAAGTGTCTTAAAGTCATTTTTGTATCTAATTTCCTCCCACTCCTTGCCGGGAAACTCCGAAATGGTGTTACGCCACACAAACGAGTGCGAGTCACTTTTCTAGTTCTGATCTATAGTATGTTGCAGTTTGCCCTAGACGTGCCGGAAGCTGCAAGCCATATATTTCAGCCTGCAAAATACTTCCCCTATTCAGAATTTTTTCTTTTATTCCCTTACGCATAAATGTGATGAGCCATTATTATAGAGCATTTACATAGAGAATAATGCTTCTAACAATAATACAACATGAAATTTAGGACGTAGTGAAAAGCACATCTGTTTGAGGTAACAATCCGACATAACAGTGCCTATTTTTTACTAAAATAAAAGGTACACTAATATGTTAATTTAAGAAGAAACATATTAGATTGAGAGTAGCATTAACGATTGAAGAAATATATTAAACAAAATTAGTGAACACTCCTTATCAATAGGAAAGAAAATACTCAGGCTTACCTTGTCTCTTCGTTTCCCCTCAGTGCAAACTGACTTCTTGAAATTTGATCTGCGTTCAACCTACAACAACGATAATAATAATAATAATAATAATAATAATAATAATAATAATAATAATAATAATAATAATAATAATAATAATAATAATAATAATAATAATAATAATAATAATAATAATAATAATAATAATAATAATAATAATAATAATAATAATAATAATAATAATAATAATAATAATAATAATAATAATAATAATAATAATAATAATAATAATAATAATAATAATAATAATAATAATAATAATAATAATAATAATAATAATAATAATAATAATAATAATAATAATAATAATAATAATAATAATAATAATAATAATAATAATAATAATAATAATAATAATAATAATAATAATAATAATAATAATAATAATAATAATAATAATAATAATAATAATACGTCGTTGGTTGATGAAATCCTTAATTTTATAAACTATGGCAGCTCTTGAAAGTGACAAGCAGTATTATAAAATTCACAGCTAAGAGGAAATTGTTTATTCCTTGGCTAACCCGAGGTTAATTACGGGCTCCGGATTAACCGGAGTTGGAAATACATACTGCTTGCCAAAGCCATCAGGTGTATTGCTTTGGTTGTCGAGCGCTGCGATCGCTTGTTATGTTGTTTACTAGAACAGCGAAATATTAGTAACTTGGCGTAAGTCAGTGATGCAACACAAATGGACGATCTCTCGCGCCTACCAATGTTGCTGTCCTGAAAACATGATTACATCTGAACACAGTGTACATACACAATGTCGTCGTGCATGTGCGAAAAGCTCGCGTAAAAAACTCGGCAGTTTTGAAGCAGTGCTAAGATTCAAGTGGGCCAAGAGGATGCCCCGAACTAAAAATGAATAGCGTTAAAAAAAACAAAAAAAAAAAAAAAAAAAACAAAAAAAAACAAAAAACAAAAAAAAAAAAAACAATCTTTTTATTTAATACTGGAATCTGTTTACCTCTTAATTAAACTGTATAAAACACTCAATGTAAATTTTAAGGAATTATGTTGTAATAAAAAATTAATACCTATATAATAAATTTTAAGAGTTATTTTCACCATTTACGATCTATTAGCTCGTTATGCAAGATAAACATTTTATGCGCCATAACTTACTTTCAGCATTGTGATTCTTTAATCAAAATCATTAGAGGTATGTTTGAGAAAACCAAAAATAAACTTTTTTCCACGTAAAGGTTCTTTTGAGGTGCGGGATTTTTTTTTTTTTTTTTTTTTTCAAACTGTTTGTTACATTCTTGGAAGATTTTGAACTTAAGGTACCAACTTTCATATTTAACCAACTCTTCATGTTTGAGTCCTGCTGTTCACAGACGTTTTTCGAGAAACTTCTTCGGACATTTCGGGAGGTTTCAAAATATGTATTTACGGGGAAATGTTAAATTTTTTAATGGAATGCAACACTGCCTCTGCTTATTGTAAGGTCGCGGTAGAGAAAGTAAAAAGCAATTATTATGTTACGACAAATCCTCAATTGCTTATTAGGACTAAATAACATTATAGTTAATACATGGGAAGAACTGACACAATGTGTGATTTCCCCTACATCTTAGTTTTAACCCGTTCACTCTGCTACACACCATCAGGCACGCCTCCGCTGTTTTCTACCTTAGAGAACCGGCCAGTTCCTCTAATTGTATCAGTGGTGGAATTATGTCGCATAAGGTAAAACGATACTTCAAAGGGAATAGGAACAAAAGTACTTCAGTGTACCTAGTAGAAATGAGGCTTATTAATTGCTATGCCAAAAGAAATCCACGTAACGTAATCACAAAACCAATACATCACGTTCCTATTCGGTTCCGCCACTGCACGCCTTGAAAGTTACCTTGTTTGTAAAGGCATGTGTATACGTAGATAAAGAGACCCAGAAAGAAGAAGTGGCCTGCATCTGGTGATGGACTAAGTGGAGAGAGTAAATACTCGACTGTATTCCTGTCAGCCTTTTCCCCATGCCTGTTATAGTCATTAACATTTTGATAAAAAAATAGGATACTGGCCTAACGCACTTTTAGTTGTTCGTGAGAAATCAGATCACTCGCAAACAATAATCATCTTAAGTACTTAAAGCATACATAAATATTGTGAATAATTGTATTTTCCATGAAAACTACGAGTTCTAAAGGCCGCATCACAACCACCAGTAACGGTAACGATAACCAGAACGAAAAAGTTAAAATATATGTATTCAAATGGGAGTGTTCAAAACAACGGGAAGCTTTCCTGGGCCCCGGGAACGGGAAGGAAGATTTAGCCAAGTTTTAACTTTGTGTTCCCGTTACCGGGCAGGCAAGTTAGATTAATATTGTGCGTATTAGACTTTTCGCTGTAGAAATTATTCAAGGCGGTCGTGTCATGAAACAGCCTCTAGAGCTCTCCCTAGTCGCAGTCTACAAAAAATATCATTGGTCAGTTAGAAACAAATGATTTCCCAATGCGCAATATCGATAAACTGATCGACAGTACATCTTCCCGTTCTCGTTGCCGGGATTTTGTGAACCAAAATATTGAGTATTGATTGCTTTGTTTCGCGTTGTCCTTATTCTGGTTACCATTACCAGGTGATTGTGAACCATGATTATGACTATAAGGTTCGACTAATGAAATCTCTTAAGCCAGGGAATTCTGGGATGTAATTATTCGACTAGGACCCGGAGAAGTCTTCTAGAAAGCACAATAGGAGCGTATGTGTCTAGATATTCCAGCGTCAACCCACGTCCTTTGCATACCGAACCAACGCCCTAACCGGCTATGCCACTGCGTGTTCCACATATGAACCCGGGATTATGAAAGCAGTTAAAAAATACTTCTGCAATATCTGCAAGCTATTAACTTTGTTATGGCTTCTCTGCATCTTTCGCTATGCCTTGATACTCTTTTTATTGCCTCGTAAACTCTGAAGTTGGTGAAGTCCTATCACAAAGCATACGTATACACTCCATGGTTAAAATGGACATCATAAATATTAAATAGCTTTACGTGTTGTAAAAGGTTCCAGAGTGTAGCAGAACCTGAGCCTGTTATTTAGCACAAAAATAAAAATAATAGGTCATTAAACTGGAGAGAGTGCATTTACTGCATGCATTTAGTAAGAGCCTTGTTGTAAGCTGGAAAAGAATATCTGTTATATTCACAGGATTTTCTCTAACAACTATATTTTATCTATCTCTTACAAAACCTGGTGTTTCTAGCTAAACTATTACAACCATAATAGGTACACCATAGTTCGATTCCCGTCGCACCGGTCCCTGGCCATGTTTTAATGTCGTTAGGCCTGAAATGCTTCCATTTCTATCACGAATTTATTGTCCATTATTTCCCGTCCCTCATTTGTGTTCATCTGCTTCCTCTTATATGTTTCAGGACTTTAGGACCAGGCTAAGGCGTTTGGTACGTTGCGGAGTGACTCGTTTAATTACGAAACTATCAGGTTGAAGATAACGAGGATCTAGTGGAGCTTTGCAGATAAATTGGACCAGAAGGAGAGGAAGACCGAGAGAAACTTGGAAGAGATCAGTGGAAAAAGAGACAAGTAGCATGGGAAAGAGTTGGAATGAAGTAAAGACACCTGCTGTCAATAGTGATGTGGAGGAATAAAAAATAAAAAGGAACTGATAATGATGAAAGATTGAAGATAGCTAAAGCAGGATTGGTGCCATACTGGAATTGTTAGGAGCCCCGTCTTTAGTAACGTGCATGGTCATTTCGATCTCATCTTTTGAGTCTCTCCATTCTTTCCTACGAAAGATCATGTTGGATGCACCAAGGGCCAACTATGATTAAATGTGTGCCGTGTTTCAGTGAATGGAGGGCCCCTCTACCCCCCGGGTAACTAATCCCACTTCTATGCCTGGGAATGTGTAATTCCTGGAGGAAGTTATACGACTGTACATTAAATATATTTTTTTTCATTGCAATTTAATTCTGAAATGATGATTGTAACACAAGGAACATATTTTCTGTACACTTTTGATAGAGCTATACATCGTGCCGTAACCTAGTTGAAAGCAATCTTCTGAATGACACGGTACAAAGCAAAATACAGAAACAAACTAATAATTTGCAGTCGTTCAACAGCGGTGAGACTATTTGCCCGAAGGTCTTTCTGCAACTTTCCCTTCATTAAAGGAAATTATGAATTTTTACCTTTGACTTTATAGTTCCACTGTAAAGAGAAATCTGTGCATATAAGAGACAGAGAGACTATTACCTGACACCCTCAATTTGCAGGTATTAGGAAACTTAACAAAATGAACGCTAATGAATGAACATGAGATGAGCATTAATATGAGCGGGGCCATAAGCACAATTGTACGTGTGTGTGTGGGGGACACCTCGACCCCGATATGGATCTTTTGCGGGCTACCACCACTCAGGAGTAAGGGATGAGGCGAAGTGAGACCATTGGCAGGTTAGAGAACGTAGCCAGCGAAGCCCAGAGACGCACAGAAGTCTCCAATAGTTACAGATATTGACACCTGATGTACAACCGAAGAGTTTCCCCAACCAGGGAGAGAGTGATGGGCGACCCTAGCGGCAACTACCACGATGGCCAAGGAAGGGGCTTCCAGAGCGCAAGCATCTGTGCCATCTGCCCGCATCGGCCGGAACGTACCGCGCTACCAAACAAACCTGAAAGATGACAAGGGAGGGAAATGAGAAATGAAGGGAAAGGAATCCGTGGAGAAGAGAATCCACCCCATAATTCGCCTAATGACAAGGGAAAACCACGGAAAACCGCAAGTCAAAGTGGTCGGTCGACGGCGAGCGAACCCCGGACCTCCAGAACACGTTGCCGCGGTGCCACCTTGCTCGACAATTGTACGACTACCCTCCCTTCGAATTCAGTGGCGGCTCACGGCGGCGGCCTTTAGGGACAACAAAATCTTAAAACACGAACAAAATACTTCACAATATGACGGAATTACAAATCGTGTTTAAAGACTTTGTTATGAAACTGGTGAGTAATGAAGCACCAGAGTTAGCCACTTTGAATGTGACCCTCTTTGATATATAATTAGCATCAAAACATCGTACTGATGAGAGTCCACGACTGGGTTATATGTTTTAACGACCCTTTGTATGACAGAATTTCAGTTTTTAGGTAATCTTGATTTTTGCAGTGGTTGTGTGGACTTGGTATCCAGAGCAGATTGTTATTCCAAACATACCCTTCAGCGAGCATTAAGCTAAGTGGATTAATATATAGATGATAGAAAACGTTAAGCAAGGAAATCTGCAGGGTATACAACACATCACCCACATCCATTGACACTGCTGCATCCCTGTGTAGTTTAATTCTACAACATCTTGAGCAGAGGGGTTCAACAGTACAGATTTATACATAAAGGTTCAAAATATGGAAGGAGTTTAGTAGAAGTGGAAAGTAGCCCATAATTTTCGTTAGATACTGGACACAAAGTCCTGACCAGATATATCAGCGAGTGTTGATTTATATTTTACGAGTTGCAGGTAAGATTAGCACTAGGGACGTAGATTGCACCTGGACCACGTGGCCTTTGCACCTGCTCCCCACAGGAGCCGCCCTGGGAGGAAGGGGGTGAGGACACAGAGAATGGCCGATCCAGGAGTCCGACGTAGCAGAGGGTAGGATAAAAGTTTCCCGGTGGCGCGTCGTACAACCGGTATCCTTCCTTACTGGGGGTGAGCACCTGGGATGCTCAAAACGGCAGATCGCACCCCGGGGAATGAGGCATCCTTACCCCACATGTATCTAAAGGAAAGTTCCTGTTAAGATATTCAAATTGAACATCAGGGCGGCGCCGTGGTTAGACCGCTCGCCTACCACCTAGGCGGCCCGAGTTCGACCCCAGGACCCACATGTGGTATTCGTGGTGGACGAAGCAGCGTCTGGGCGGGTTTTCTCCGGTTTCCCCCGCCACTCATCTCACTAATTGCTCCATTATCACCTTTCCAATCATCCATTTCGCCTGCATCTTCCTATCATACCTGGTGCTTTGCTGACCACCCGCTTCCAGGTCTTTACTCTGTCTGGTCCAGAGGTCCCTCTGCCCCCGGACGGGCGTCTGACCCTAGGCACTGGCTTGTTAGTCCTACATAAGGGGAGGATAATCAGGGGAAGAAAAGAAAATCAGTACTTGAAACTTTTGGTTGTGCTGCATTCTTTTTGTAATGTAAATAAAAACAGGCTGTAACTTCCATGGCAATAGAATGCTGTTATCTTTAGTAATTTAAAAAATATCTTGTCTTTCCTGTTTTATTTTATCTAGGGACTTTCAACTTCCACAGTCATGTAGAATAACAATAAATTAATTATTATTATTATTATTATATTATTATCATTATTATTATGATCATTATTGTTAACTCTGATTATAAACTTTCATCCACAGTAGAAATTAACTTGGGAGGTTTAGAAATCAACATGGTTGCCACTGTATCTTAGAGCCAAGATTCCTTTGCAAGTAAATCAGTGGTAGCATTAATGGCATACCTTTTACTTACACTGTACAGTCGTTGAAAACTAAAGCAGAAAATGGGGATAGCATTTATATATATAAACATCTAATATTAAAATGCTATTACATTAATACTGTTGCTGACAAAACTCTTTAAGAGTTTCAGGTCTCAATAATTTAAATAATGAATTTTTATGCAATATTTGCACAGTGCATTGCTCTAGCTGTGTTATTGAATTAACCGTAGGGATATTTGTTAACTCTTTCCTGTGCAATATATGATGCAATAGACAGTAATTAGAAGTCTTATTTTTTTAGAATGTTAATAAAAAACTAAAACTTAGCCAAAATGTTTAATAGCAAACAAATTCTGCTTGGCCCTCATGCTCGTTATGTATGAGATTTCGGACAAGACTGTTTCTCAGTATAAATGGTTGATATACACAAGCATTTGGTTAAACTTTTTAAATGCTCATTGTAATTGTTTATGTAGACTTCTTAGAAAAAATGAATAATACGAAAAAGTAAGTAAAATGTAATGAAGTGTATTCTCCAACTGTATTTTAAGATGAGTAACAGTTTGGCCAGCAAGTATGGGAGAGGTGGGGAAGAAAAGTAAACACTAGTGCAAATATTAAACATTAATGCATTGTGTAGATTCAAATTAGTTCTTTATCCAAGGAAAAGTGCTAGAAAAATTGTTATTGAAATGTTATTACAGGTATGTATCAATAAGAATGCGTATCAACAACTATTCTTGCAAGGGAATTTGCTGTTACTGAATTGCACAAAAATTTAAATATGACTGGCTCTGTGGTCAAGTGGTTAGAAGACTAGCATCCAAATACTGATGTCATGGGTTCAGTTCCCAACTGAAATTGGGAATATTCCTTTAGCCAGGATTGTTCTCCTGTCTACAGCCTGGAAGTATGAGAGAGAACATAGATATGTGTGTATGAATTTAAGGTAAAATAAATGAACATCACTGCTTATAAGCAATGATATTGCAAAGATAAAAGGGTGCTCCCCCCAAAAAAATGCATGTATCTCTTTTATTTAAGATAGTACCCAAATGGTGTGCCATAGAGATAAAAAGCAATAACAGAAAAAGTAAATTATTATAGGTTGATAAGGCAGAAAATAAAAAGTGTCTCTGAAATTGTGTCCTTTTTTAAATAAATTATAAATAGAATATGATTTAAACATAAAAACAGTTGTCAATTTACAAATCTAATATCACATAAATGATTTCAGCATGACAACATAGATCTTGGCTACATTTATAACAGATGACTGTTATGCCAATTATTCTTGACATGCTTAAAATGTAGTTGTAGTTAGTATGGGAGTCAAATAAAATTAAAATGTCAAAACCAAACATTTAGTGAGCAATGACAATGGTTTATCTTTCAATGTGTTACCTCATCACTCATTGCATAACATACAAGATTCAAAGTATTCAACCTTTGAACTAAGATATGCATGTCCCAAGATAAATGACACAGATACAATTTTATTATTTAGCTTCTTTCACAATTCAGACAGTCTCTGACGAAGTTAAATCAATACCATACAGTGACTCCACAAAGTAGTCAGAAAAACAGTTTAACAGTCTAATTAATTTAGAGAAAACTCCTTTTTAATATGCATAAAGAACATGCAATATTATAGTTTTGATGTTTCGGGATTTTTCCAGATTTTTCATTCCAGTAGCACTACAAATCTTTGGAAGTTGCACAGGTGTTTCAGCTTTTTCATATGTGTCGTGTTCAAAATTATTTTATTTACATTTAGCAGAGAAATTCTTATTTAATACTTGATAATCTCAACACATTTCAAACAATGCAGAAATAATTATTTATTTATTACCATCTGAAGGTTATTTAATCCTGGGACATAAAGTACTTACAATAGTAAGTCACCATTGGGGTAATTTGTCTCTGATGTGAGACTGTCTTTGTGGTTTATCAGGAGAAATACGAACTCGTTTGAGAATTTAAAGCCATTCTGGCAGTTTGTCACAATAGCTCAATGGTTAGAGCAGCTGCCCGATAAGCGGAAGGTCTGTGGTTCAAATCCCAGTTGTGACATTGAATTTTCAAGTTCCAGTTCTACCTCTCAAATGCAGAAATAAATTTGTGAAGTCATAAAATCTATGATGAAGTTCTGTAAAAATTTTAAAATTCTAGGCATTAAAATTTTATTTTTATCTGTCAGGTCTAAACCTTTTTCAACACAACTTCAACTATTATAAAGACTGCCTCTGTGGTCTGGTGCTTAGCATACTAGTGTTCAAAGCCAGAAGTCCTGGGTTTGATTCCTGACTGGAAGTATGAATGGAAGTGTGTGAATTTAATGTAATAGTTAACTCAAAGATTAAAACCACCATAAAGCAAGTGAACATCTTGCTATAAAGCTGCTGATATGACCTTAGATGTTAAAGGCAAAATATAAATGGAATTAAAAAGAAACAAAAGATATAAACATATGTTGTGTTAAATTCACATGATGTCCACTACACTTTCATTAATTTTTACATAGCTTCTACAAACTGTTCCTGCAAATATGTACTGAACAGTAATTGAAATTAGAATTTACTGAAATAGTCTTGATACACATTTCTTTGTAGTTGCAAAGCAGATGAGGCTGAAGCGATAGTTGAACATATTTTGAATTAGTCCACTATGCGATAGCTTTGAAATTCCATACATACCCATGAGATTGCAATGATGGCAAGTATTGAAAAGTTCAAATTAGAAGAACTTGTTGGCATTACAAAAAATATAATTTGAAATAATTTTTGTAAGGAATCTTTTTGATAATTTGTTACGGTTTATCAGTTATACAAAATTAATTTTGCAGTATATTCACAAAATATTCTGATATAACTTCATTAATCATTATCTAAAACATATGCTGGTTTAATCTAAATCATTAAGAGTAGGAAAACCAAAAATACCAAACTTTTCCATCTAAATGGTAATGAAAGTGGCAATATTTTCTTGAAAAGCATGTTACATCCTTAGAGGACGTACTTAAGTACCAAGTTTGGTGTTTAAACAACTCTCCCTTTACTAGTAATGCTGTTCACAAACACGCTTTTTCCTAAAAATGCTTTTGTGTATTTCCACTAGATATCTACATTGGGTTTTTGGGTGAAATGCAATATTTTCTCTATCTAATATAGGTAGCTGGTTGAGAAGGCAAACAAGTGCAAATAAAAGTTGAAAAATAAAGACAGTTTTCAAAACATTAAGATCACAAATGTGAAAAAAAATTAAAAATGGCAGAACACACAAACAGTAATATTGTTTGTTACAAATATTAAGTTATAATTTTGTCTAAAAAAAAAATTGGAATTGGATGATAATCCTTTCTCAATTCAATGTATGGAAGTCTTAACGAGTAAATTATATTAGTTATGAAAATAAGCAATGCATCTTTCACTAATTGCAATTCCACACTTTTCTTGCAATCAGCTTCAAAAATAAATATTTGGAAAGCTTTCCAACTAAGGGAGATAATTTAAAGATTTAGCAAAGTGCTTTAACTTGCATTATATTTGCCACAAGAGCCCTAAATCAAATAGAAACTCTGCATATAGTGAATGTAAATGCATAAACATTTTAAATGTTCGTTTTACTGTCTGAAAACAGTAAAACTGTCGAGTATGTGCATAAATTTCCCATGGCAATGTGCAGTGCTAGGAAATGCTGTTTAAACTCCAGATACCTCATCATACTTCACATTATACAATAAACAAGATTTTCCAGGAATTGTTTCCCTTCATTGCTGTAGATACTCCTAAGAGCCTATACCATTATTTACAACCATGACCTTCAATGAGTAACTCCTCCCCCTTTCAACGGAGGTGGAATATAGGAAAGAGCTGCTTTTCCTTCTATTTTGTAGTTTTTACAGTTCCACAAGCTGTAATTTTCTTTTGCTACGTAAGCGCAGTTGTAAAGCAACTCCGATTGTGCAAACCTTTGTGAGAATACAATTGCTTAGCTTTTGACTTAATCTAGGCACTCTCAAAGCTTTAATTGCAACAATAAAATGACCAACACATGTGTTCACAGTAAAAATTACTCAATTGCTGAAAATCTTCAACACTCAGCCTACCAAGCACATTGGAACACAATTCATGCGGTTTTAAACTCTAAGAATGAAACATGTGTTCAACTACCCTAGCAGAAAATCTGTTATGAAAATGCATGAAGAACAATTTGGTGAAATTGATGCACAGACTTCAGAACACTTAAATTATTATCTACATGAGCAAATACTTAATAAGTAGAGTTGTAATGCGCATATTCATCATTCTGGCTACATTATTCCCACAATTTGCCTATCCAGTTTATTTCAACTGTGATACTCATTAGTGGAAATTCTTCTGGTGATAAAAAAATTGGATGGTACCTCATAGCCAGTCCATCTCACTTGACATTTCCACTCCTTGCAAGCTCACATGGTTGGATCTCCTACCACACCTCAATACAGTAACATGTGACTGCTGATGAGATGACACAGTTGCCTCCATTACCTTTGTGCAGGGTATACGAAGTGATGGAATGGAAAATACACATGGTGATTCAGGGGTGGAGTGGGGTACATAAATTTGCAGCAGCTCTTGTGTACAACATGCACTTCATATAATTTTTATAAGATTAAAATGAAGCATCTAGAACCAAAGATGGACATAATCCCAGCTGGTCAACATAGGGACTTCAAATGTTCCCTTTAATCTTCTTGCGTTGAATTCAATGGCAAATGTAGTTCCATCCAGAAATAGACAAAAGTAATATATTGACATTTAAAATATGTGGTTAATCTCAAACTCCGGCATAACACCATCCAATCGAAATGGGGACTTGAACTCCTGTGAATATGTTCGTCTTTGATACTAGGGACCTCAAATAAAAATTCAACTTTTTCCATTCACACAGTTTTCTCTACCCATTCTCCTTTTACATAACACATTCACACATATTTCTCTGCTTCATACTACAAACAATTCATGCAATTTTCTATGTGTTTGCAATTGAAATGCAATGTATTACATTTACACAGTTTTCTCTACTCGCTTTTCTTTGGCACGGTCCAATTCCTCACTTACCATGCATACAGAAGGCTGAAGCAAACCAAATATTTAAAAAAAATGGTAGTTAACTTCTGGCTTTGAAACTCCATAATCTTGATACAGGTTCACAAAAAATAAAACATTTGTGACTGTGCCTCAAAAAATAAATGACAAAGTATAGGAAAATTCAGTCGAATAACGAAAAAATCTGGCAAGCTGGACATTTGTAACACCTATATCCCGTAAAAGTTTGCCAGCTGTGTAACATGG
This sequence comes from Tenodera sinensis, assembly GCA_030765045.1. Lineage (NCBI taxonomy): Eukaryota > Metazoa > Arthropoda > Insecta > Mantodea > Mantidae > Tenodera > Tenodera sinensis. The sequence continues at coordinate 43,066,429 of CM060965.1, forward strand.
TGCAAAATTAATTCTGAATTAAGAGACGTACCTACAAGGGCTATTTACCGAGAATTCAGGACATACATTTGATTAATACCGCAAACATACTTTACTAATCAACTCTGTGTATGATTGCTATTCATGTACTTTCAAAATTTGACAAAGAAAGAAGATACCCAATTGTTTTTTCACTCAAAGTTACCTGAGAATAAATTTGAGAATGCCTTGTGGTTTACCAGCGAATATAAGCCAGCTAGGGATTCAATATGGAATTATTGTGCTGCTCTAATGGTTAACATGCATTTACCTTTGATCATCAGAAGCCTCTCAGGGAACACACACAGCATCCATTGTTTGTTCTCAGAAGATGCCGATGTTTCACATTGCATCAATGAGTGTCTCACTTCGGCCAATGAAATCAAAGAAATCACAACTGACACAGTTGGTAACTCTGCAACACCTTCCCTGTTTTCTCTCTCATTGATCTTTCCACAAGTAAATGTCCACATGTGGAGGGCAGATGTTAACTTGGAGAAAACATGACAATGTTGCTCTCCATGATACTGAAGACCTTCATCGTCTCACTAGGCTTTGACATGCTGCATGTTAACCATTACAGTAGTACAATAACGCTGGCATGTCACTGTAGTGGTTTAATTGACTATAGCAATGGCATGGAAAGTCTAAAGTCCATCGTTGAAATCCCAGCTATGACACAAACTTCCAGCTTGATTTGAACCATAATGTCATACCAGACAATGAATAAATGAAGTAAATATAATGATATTCAAAGAAGCTCAGGGTCCATACAGTTTATGGTTCTCCCACTGTAGTGCTGCTGAAATATTTCTAAAAAGCTTAATGCAATTTATAAATACAATATATCACTATAAAACAAATGTAGTTATCAAAAAGATTATTATATAGTTCCTTGCAATAAAAGATTTGAAAACAAAAAACAAATGAACTGCTACACATTTAATAAAATTTGAAACAGAACACACTGAACATAAACAAAACAGTACAGCAAGATGTAAAAACTGAAAAAATATGATAATCCACGTCTGATTAATTGCAAATAATTTCTAATACAGAAAACAAAGCAATTCATTTAATACATTCCTAGCAGCACATTACAAAATTTTAGAGTTTCACTGTAGTGGAGGTTAAATACTGCTTTAAATATTCTACATTATTCAGTATTCTGTTAATAAAATTATACACAAAATACTCTTATCAGTTTTATACCTGTGATATATTGTACAGTGTGGAAATTAGAGCTATTAGTACTTGACCCTGCTTCAGGGAAATAAAAAATGTTATGTGATGCTTGCAAATAAGCAGAAAGGCAGCTTCCCATTTTGGATAGAAAAACAAAATCTCGCATTACACATCTTTTAAGTTGGACACTCATCTTCACCATCATCCATATGATGTAAACACACCCACTTCTAGTTCAGGCTGCAACAGACTTTCAGGTAATAGTAATATGGTAAAAAAATAAATAAATAGGTAACATATTAAGCAATTTTATTTATTGGACGAACAATCTGTTATACTTTTCTACAATTTGAGGCTCATCTATAGGGCCTGGAATTGAATCAGACATTTTTACATATCTGAGGGAAATAGTGAGGAATGCATAAGTACAGTAATGTCCAAAATGTGCCCCCAACTCGAGGTTTTAAAAACATGATTTAAAACAGTATTAGAAAAACATGGTTTTCATGGTGTTATCAATATTTAGAATGATGACACTCTTGAACATCACTGTACCCTGTTTGTGAGCAAATAAGTTTGGGAGGAAAAATATTGCATCCGAAAGACTGTAAAACATTTACAAACCTTTGTACAAAATCAGCCTTGATTAAAATGGAAGATTTGTGGCATTAATTTGAACACTTGTTTTAACATTGAAAAATTTCATTTAAGGCACTGAATAATACACAATGGCTTGCCACCCATTCTATGAACAAAAAGCAGATCCTTCTTTCAATAATTCCTATCACAAAGATACAAATTGACAATCTGGAACATATTGCTTTCAATTTCTTTGCTGATTGTCCAAAAATGAGGTAACCCCACCAAGCTTGTGCATGGTGTTACTATACAGTTGGCAGCCTTTAAAATGACTTGTGCTGGCTAAACACACAACCTTTACTAAACAGCTACAACCCATTAGCATCTTTTTTGCACTCAATACTTTATGTTGCCACCTGCTAATTGCTCCTCAGCTGTATAATCCAATAACAATAATTAAAAAATAAACTTAAAAGCTTTCCCAGCGTATTCTAGAGCATCCTACCATTACAAACAGAAATCTTTATGTTGGAATTTTCACATACATATAATCTCTCACAGAACTTTGAACAAATTTTCATTTTAAATAATAACAATAATAGTATTAATTAAAATAAACACAAGTAAAATAAAAAACACACTTCGAGACTGGCTGCAATTGATGCAGTATGAGATTCTGCTATTTAATAAAAATGCAGCATTTGATGGAAATAGGAAATCTAATATTAACTTGGCACTTCGTTAGATCTATATGATAAACTCTACACCTCTTAACATAATTTACTGTCACAAAGGTAATTCTGTGAAAGACTATACCATGATTAAAGGCTCATGAACAAACAAATGTACATATGACTATGCTTACTGATCCCTCTGTAAATGGAATGTAAAATTTTCCATTTTCTATTAAAAAAAGGAAGTAATATTTTTATAAAAAGTAATATTGCTTTGAAATGAGTAAAGACTGCAATAAGGAGTTCACAATCAGAACTATTACCACAACATAGCTAAAACTGCAGTGTCCAATAGCTGGTCTAAGAAAAATTGTCTCGTAAATTCATTTATATAACCATTTCTTCTAATTGCATCTTTCACCAGCTTTAGCTGCAACATGTCCTTTACACTGCATATTTAATTTCAATCACAGAACACAAACATTTTTAGTATAAAAGTCATTATGATTTCAGACCCAACACATTTCTTTCATCACTTATGTCCTTATATTTGACAAAGAAATGCATTAATATATAACTCTATATAAATCTGTCATTAAAATGCTGCTTAATCCCCAAAAGCCACCCCTTTTATGCGGAAGCAGCGGAACTTATGCGAATGTATGTATAGGAATGTTGTGTAAGCATGTGACTTGATATGTAAACTCTGTCTTTCATAAGTGAATAACATGCCAAAAATCTTGTGTACCAGTAAGATTTTGTACCTAAATTGTACATATCTATCACGTACTTGCTTTAATTTTGACCCGCTTGGCGCCAAATATAGGGAAAAGAAGAAATGCAATATGGTACAGAGGAAAGAACCCCTGGAATACCGAATGGTCTTGCAATATCACTCAAAAAGTAATAACGACATAAAAACATCTCGCAATGCCCATAATGCGAGAAAATTCGGAAGACTCGTGGACAGGATGAGAGGGAAAAACGCCATGTCAAAACAAGCGAGTAGTTTTATTACCGGGCTATAGATGGCAGCAACATCAATCCCAGCCCTTATACCATCACTATCATCATCCAGTCTTCTTAAACATCACAGGATTATCAACAGTTATCGTTACATAATCGCCATAGCTTCCAAGCATAACTAGAATCGGCACGAACGGGGTAACCGAGAAACCCTATTCTTTCCCAACTCTCCAATTCACCATTTTCAAATAAATTGGAGCCTGGGCTGGATAGGAAAAATGCCCTAAATGCGTTGTTTTTATTAAAATGATTATACGATAAGAACTACAGCAAATATGATGGACTAGAGAGCAAGAAAATGTGCCGATTGCAAGTGGTGCATGGACGTTACGATAAGACCAAACGCGGAGGCGGATCTTGCCTCAGACTTTGATTTGAACAAAGAAAAATAAGGCCCGCAGTTTACTAGGCGTAACTGCTAAAACGCGTTTGCCTTCTTTGTTATTGTTAGATCTTGTTTACTTCTTTTTCTCGAATAATATCATTACTTTCCGACGATAATTTACCTTTCGTCGAAGTCGTCTTTCAGTCCTCACACGTCCTATACAGTTTCTTTGCCCTCGAGCTTCTTGGCTAGGTCTGCTACTAGTTCTTTGTAGATAAGGGGGTCAATGTTCTTTCCCAGCTGATACAGAACGAACCAATCCCCGATCTGGCACTTGCGAGAAATGGTTTCGATCTGTTCCTGCGGCGCAAGGCGGGATCTTGCTCGGAGGAGGTACATTCTAATCTGTGGACCTAGAATGATAGCAATGCGGTAAAGCATGGCAAGTCCAGTAATTACACTTAGGATGACAAACCAGAACCACAGGAACACGTAGATCTTCTCGTTGACGATGTTGAGCGGTAGCACGCACAGACCATCGAACTTCTGGATCGAACCTGATGGACCGTATTTGTGGAAGGTGCATTTTGTTACCTTGGGGAAGACCCGTGCCATTGGATCTTCACGATCTTCGGGTTCCATTTCGGTGAATCTTACCACGTCCGAGCCGTACGTGGTGAACTCTCCGTCGAGGAAGAAGTCCATGAAGTAGATCTGGCCAACGACATTGATGAAGTTCAGAACTTCGCAGATGAAGAATCTGATTGCATAGAAATTCTGTGCGTGAAGATTCGTGGCGAAATAGTCAACCAGTAGTTTCTTGCGATCTGCTTTACAGTCCTCGTTGACGACGGGGCAGTTGAGATCCAGAACAAGCATTTTGATGCGTCCTCCTTCCCACGTCTTCCACAGGTATCGTGGCACGTAGAAAAGGATTGCTTGGAAGAACAGCACGAAGCATACCCACTGATAGTATTTGTGGTATTTGACTTCATCTTGTCCTTCGACGTGCGACGAGACACCCGGCTGTGCCACGTCCTTCCCAATGCGCCCATTCAGCCTGTTTGGGATCGTGAAGGTCGAGTAGATCCAGCAGTAGGTGTCCATCACATTGAGTGGAATATCATCCACGATGCAGTCGATTGGGTCTCCGATGTACTGTCTGGATGTGACCAGTAGCGAGAAGGCGATTAGGATGATCACTGTGGCTTTATAATGGAGACGAAAAACATTATTGTCTATGCATACCGAGTCTAGCTTCAGAAGCCCCTTCACGGAGCCGAACACGTCAAACATGGTGACCTGATGTTCCTTGCACTATCACGAGGTTGAAACGCACTTGTGCACCACTAACCACACTCACAAAACACTATGCACACCTCAACGGTGTGCGGCGATGACTTCCCGAGCAGAAACGTTGTGATTTCTCTGGTCGCAATAAATTTCTACTTAAAAAGCTGTTCTAATGGTTGGGATTTGAAGCAAGTACACACACAATCACGCCCTTGTCCACCAGCCAACCTCCACCGCTAGCCACTGCCTTTATAAGCGCCTAGTCTCTCACTACCAACTAGCTCACACAACTGTTGCCGACCGCGTCACTCACAATCACTCCGCTCTGCCACTCTTCCCTCTCTCCCATTCTGTTTCCGTTCTCCTCCGTTGTTCGCCGCCACTGCGCATGCGCAGTTCCTCCCCCTTCGAGCTACTCTCTCAGCGGGGCTCAACAACATTGCAAATGTTGCGTTCGATTTTCCCGAGCTCGCTTACCCCTACCTCATGCCGCTATAGGGATGGACAAGGGGAATTTATTGATGATGCAATCCTTATTGAGACTTGATACCTGAGTTTGCTTTAGACAGAAGAGCAACGCTGGGCTTTCCTTAACATCTAGCTTCTGAGAATTTGGTTTACTTCTTCCTTCCTTTCTTCAAACGCAAACATTGCCTAGCTAAGACGGCAGAGGAAGTGGCTTAACGCATATTTTCCGGAACTTTTTTAATTTCCTCATATTTTACGTGTACTGATAAGGAATAATTCTGAGGTTGGTTATGAGAGAAAAATCTATTTTTACTACACATTTCTACCATGTACCTAAAAGATAGAAGTAGAGCATTACACTCAAATAGTCATTGCAGAGGTTTCGTCCAAAGCACGTTTTAAAATCTCTTGACTTTTTACAAACAGGTCCTTCCTTGTATGCGGTGGTGTGTGTGTGTGTGTGTGTGTGTGTGTGTGTGTGTGTGTGTGTGTGTGTGTGTGTGTGTGTGTGTGTTTGTGAACAGCATAACCTAAAAGCGAAATGTATCGTAAATATCAAACTTTTAAATTCAATACGTTCAAAGCAAAAACAAAACTCAGATTAATTATTCTAACATAAACAACGGTTCAATATAATGCCAAATATCCGTTTTAAAGCTACAAAAATTTAAAAAAATGATGTGTTGCACTCATATGACTTTCTCTAATCTCTGCACTAACTGTTCTTATAAACTCTTATTCCTCTGTCTTCCTCATGTTAGTCGAAAGAAACATTTGCAAAAATTATCTTAATTGCTCGTTTTCTTGTAGCAAGGGGAATATGGGAATACAGTAGGCTTTGAGCGATATTTAAAAACATTTGAAACCTTTGAAATTTCGATCTCTTTGCACAGCCAACGGATAGAAAAGTGAATAATAACCTCCCATTTGAGAAAAGCTAGTATTGCAAAACTCACACAAATAACAAGGAATATCTCCGAAATGTTTCACTCCACAAGAAAATTCATTTGGACCCAACTTATGTGTTTTAACGAGATCACCATTTTTGTATAGTAAGATTTGGTCCATCTTTTAGGTTTTATCAGTAATACAAAAGTCATCAAGTCCATACGCTATAGCCAGGAAATTCAACATATACATTTCGTTTGGCATAACAATATCTTAAATATATGCCAGGTCTGTAGCCAGCACTGAACATCAGGCGGGGCTCCAGAGTTTATGGGGGGAGGGGGGGGGGGGAGAGATAAAATAATTTTAAAAAATGTTATGTGTTGCACTCACATGACTTTCTCTACTCTTGTACTAACCATTCTTAGAAACTCTTATTCCTATATCTTCTTCGTGTTAGTTGAGATAAACATTTGTACAAATTATCGTATTGCTTATTGCATAAGATAAAAAATTGAATAACGATGTTTCATTTGACAGAAGTATAAGTTCTCCAAAACTCACACAAATATGGAATATCTCCGAAAAGGTTCACTCTAAAAAAAAATATTGGGACATAAATTGTGAGTTTTAGCAAGATCTACATTTTTCTACAGCAGATTTGGTCTATCTCTTATGGTTTACCAGTTATGCAAAAGTCGTCCAGAGTATATAGTAGTTCATGGGCTATAGCCAGAAATTTCAAGATATACATTTCATTTGTCATAAAAATATCTCAAACATATGGTATTTTAATGAAAATCGTTCGAGCCATTTTCAAGAAAATTGAAATTTTCTAGAAGTTTTCCATATAAAGGATAGTTTAGCGTGAATCAATTTTCTTCAAAATCTGCGTGACGCATCCTTGAAAGACATTAAACTTAAATACCAACTTTGGTTTTCAACCAACTTTTCGTTTTTGAGCTATGCTGTCCACAGACACAGGCACAGAGACACACACACGGACCTTTTTCTAAAAATGTTTTTTTAATTCAGGAGACCTCAAAACATGTATTTTCGGTGAAATCTCGACATCGAATTTTTGGATGGAATACAATACTTCCTCTACTATATTATATTAATTGACAAACCTCAAAAATGGTCTTATTGAACATTCCCTTGTAATTACAATATGATTACTGTAGGCTTTAAGTGATAATCAAATGTTTTAAGGTCGATTACAATATGATGATTGAAATTCTGTTCTCTTTCCATGCCCAAGAGCGAAAAATAAATAACTTCCCATTTGAGAAAAGTTTATTTTAAAATTTATGAATATTTAAATTACAAATTATTCTTTATCAAGTCCTTGTCGCCATAATTTTAACTTGGGGGAGGGGGGTGATGTGCTTCTTTAATGATGCGTAATTAAATTAATTTAATTAAACATTTACGACTCATTTTTTCTCTCAAATTAACTGTTAATTGGGTAAAAATCTGCCATTCACATTAATTTACTCTTTTTAAAGAAAAATGACGATGAGCCACCATTGTTAAGTGATGAAACATTGACACACAGAAAACCTTATTTACTAATAATGATATAATGATATTGTGTTACCATGTTATACAACATTACAAGACATGTTTGAAAAAAGTTTCCGCGGAAGATTACTGGAAAAATGATTCTTCAAAGCTCGAATTCATTACTGAGAAAGGGGGGGGGGGGGGAACGAAGCGACCCCATGTGGGCAAGCAGATGACTTGCAAAGACGGAGGTTTATGCTAAGTACGATAGTTTCATTAACAGTATACGTTCTTTGAATGTAGATGAAATCTAAATAGAGCTGTTTATATTAATTTCAGTTTAGATATAGTTATAATGATTGGATATATAGGCTATTTTTGTAAAATTAAAAATGTTATTTGCAATTTTCAATTTTTTTAAAAAATGTAATCCTTACACGAAAGTTAATATTTGATGGTAAATAACTATGTTCGATGAATAAAGTGAAAGAAACGCTGAACATTTTCGAATTTCTGAGGCATTTTACCTATGATTAGATTTTATTTGTAAGGGATTATATTCCTGGAAACTTAGATTTATAGATCCAAGAAAATTAATTTTTGTTATACATGATATATAGGTACATTAATCTTTCAGCATTTAATTTTAATATCTTTCAAGCATGCTACACGAAGATTTTGATGAAAATTGCTCCACCCTAAACTACCCTTTACATGGAAAATTTTGTTTTCTCAAAAATGGCTCTAATGATTTTGATTATAATACCGTATGTTTAAGATATTTTATGGCAAATGAATGTATATTTTGAATTTTCTGACTGTAGCCTATGTAGTCATGTTTACTCCTTATGACTGATAAAACGTAAGAGATAGACCAAATCTTACTGTACAAAAAAATGTAGTCTCGTTAAAACACACAAGTTATATCTAAATGCATTTTTGTCGAGTGAATCATTTCGGATATATTCCTTGTTATTTGTGTGTTTGGCAGTACTTCAATTTTTCTCAAATGGAAGGTCGCTATTCACTTTTTTCATGTGCTTCGCCATTCAAAGAGAACGGAATCTCAAAGCTTAAGATTTGATTATCGCTCAAAGCCTACTGTATTCCCATATTCCCCTTGAACCTATAAAAAATTAACAATAAGATAATTTCTGCAAATGTTTACCTGTATTAACAGGAAGACGTTTGTAAGAATGGTTAGTACAAGAGTAGAGAAAGTCATGTGAGTGCAACACATCAGATTTTTGCAGTAATTTTCAATTTTGCTTTGATATTTGACACCGGTGTATATACTGAGTAACGTTATTCCAAAAATATTCCAAAATTTATAAAATACAACATTCGGAAGAATTATTTTGGTTGCTGGAATTTGTCGAACTGGTGTACAAATAGTTATTTTTATCCCTATCGCCATAGCTTCGCAGTAGTTAAAGTGGCAAACCTAAAAAAAGCCTGACTTCGTTTCAAGAATTTTGATAAGCTTAAAGTCAACAGGGTCAAACAGGATGACCGGGCAATTTGCCATTTAATCACATATGTACGTCCATTGATCTCAGCAGCCAGTCTTATACCTACGTCTCACAAGTCTTGTATTGCACAACTGTCTGTGATATTGCTTTAAATTAGGTTACATTATGCAGTTTTATAAACAACGAGCCAGTTTTCTTCATAGCCGCTCCCTCTAACACAGAGAAGGAATGCTGATGACCCAATCGAGATTCGAATCCACGCCCGCAGCACCTATAGCTACCTACTACCTAACCAACTGTGCCAAGAGGTGGCTCAGCGCCAATAGGCTGCTTGTTGCCATGTCTTTAGTCCCAAGGTCGTGGTTCAATACCCGTCTCTGCCGATAAAATGCTTTGGCTCGGACAAGCCTGAAATATTCCCTTGCAGGTCGTTTTGATTTTATCGACAGATTTACGACTAACGAAATCACAAGCAAATTTATCTAGAAAAATAAAACTAGAGTGGAATTTAATTAGACCACTTCAGGACTGAAAAAGAGGTGGCTAAAGATTAAAAGAAATAAATTATTCCAACGTAATAAAACAATATATGTATGTGTCTCATTCATGTAATGTTCTCTTCTCGCCTTTATATAATTTATTCTTTAAAAATCTTATATTCTTTGTCTATTCCTGTTAATAGAGATACACTTTAATTACACATTTGTTGTGGATATAAGAAGAATACAATAAATTAAAGCGACTATTTCACACACAGAGACCTTAAATTATACGAATTATACGACCTTAAATTATACGGCCATTCTTTTGTTTAGTCAGTGTGCCAACTGTATCTCATAAGTCGCTGAAAAACAATTTATTACACATTACAATCTATTAACAATCAAAATAGCACTCTATTTCAATTGAAAACTGTGATTTTAACAATAATTCTTTAATGATTAATATATTTTTCCAGGGGAAAGTTTATTTGAGATTTATAAACTGCTGTTCTTATATAATAACAATAGAAAATCGAAATACACGTAATTCTTGGAATCCGCTTTCCTCTGTTGGCAGCGCTGAGTAATTTGAACTATTCTAATCGAAATGAACACATTTTAGGTTATTTTTTATCGAATTTAACACCAAATCTTTGTGATACAGTATTTAAATTGATATTTTATTCATGAAATAGTCCAGATATCATTCGATGTTCCGTCCTTCCCAGATAAATTGTCTCGCTCCGCTCGAGAGTTTATCGGTTAGGTCAGACATATGATTACAGCTGGTATTTCCATGCAATTACATAGTTTTCCTCGTAATTTAGAGCTGGGAAAAGTGATATGTTTACAAAGCCGTATATTAGGGTTAATATAACTGAATTTCAGGTTACATATTTTTGCACATGTGTGTATATTACATAATTTTGGTGATATAACATAAAATTATGGTATTTATTTTAACATTTTCCTGTTTATGTGTGTATATTTTTTCTGTGTTGAACTTTGACACCCTTTTTGGTTGCCTCAATAGCTGGAAGCATATTCGGTCTATTGCAATGAGGTGAACTTTACAAATCACTCAACTATTGCGCGATTTATCAATGATGGATTAAAAGTTCTCTGGCAAATTGATGTGCAAGACGAGAAGATATTAATGACGTATTCAGGTGCTGCAGCATATAAGCTTAAAGCTGCAACTGCTCTGAAAGTGTTTTATCCCTGCTTGACTCTTGGACTGCAACGAGTTGCCAAAGGTATTTCAGCAACAAAAAAGTTTTTCTAAAATCTCAATGAGCGCTCTCTTACAAGCAGTAGTTAACAGAGATAACACTCCCTCCGGAACCAGTGTTCATGAAGTGAGAACATGGATAGAAGCAATTAATTTCTATAGTGGGCATCTAGATGATATAAATAGTGTTATAGCTTCTTTTGATCCTGAAAGTGCTGCATCTATTTGGAATCACAGGCTGCCTTTAGCGACTCCAGAATGATCATATCAGGGACAACTCAGGGGCAACTTCGGCTGGCTTCCAGAAAGCATCAACCGTTTAGAAACATCAGGATTTATGTAAGGTTCTATTGCTGTCATAGGAGATATTGTTCAAAAAAAGTGCTGCCCATGGAGAAACTGGTGCAAGTTTATTAAGTAAATTACAAAATGTGTTAAAGAGAAATCCTGGTTATTCAACATTTGTGTATATCAAATTCTAAACGAGATGTTGATCCATCCAAGGACATTTCTCCAGAAAAAAATTCCTTTATTAAAATTTGCCCCAGTTACATTATCTTTCTCTGTCTAGAAGAATATTCTGTGACAAAGTCTTTCAGTGACCTCAGAAAGCATTGAAAAATACGTAATTGTTCACTACGCTGAAAACATAATGTATAAATATGATTTGAGTGTTTTAACTAAGAAAAAAGTTGGTATTCAATATTTAATATTACATATTTTCCCTTTTCTATATATTTTACTACATATTTCACTGCGTACATATTTATTTACATATTCGGCTAAGTCATACTGCATAAAAATACCAGGTCTACTTATATTACTTGTGATAATTTTGAAATTTTAAATTTAGTTTTTATGTGCAACATTCATTTTTAGCTTATATGTGTAATTCTACATAGGTTATGTTTGGAAAAATTGCTCTATTCAGGGTCAAAGTTAGTCTCATTTCATTACGTTAAATGGTTGTTGAGAAAGTTAAAATCAAAGTTGGCACTCAAACCCGGAGAGAAACTGCCTTAAGAATGGAACGCACTAGAAAAAGCGGATAATCACTTACCATACATTTTATAGTAATGAAAATCTCTTAAACAAATGATATTTTAATCAAGATCATTAGAGCAATTTTTGAGGAAATAAAACATTTCGAAACTTTTTCTATGCAAAGAGTAGTTTGGGGTAGAGGGATTTTCTTGAAAGTCCTCCTGCATCCTTGGAAGATGCTAAAAATGCTATTTTCTATTTAGGGTCTCAAAACATGCATTTTCAGTGAAATCTGGCTGCTGTACAATACTCGCTCTACTTACTCTAAGTGGAGAAAAGTTAAAACATACTCCTAACCCATACTCCTAACCTCCAATTTTAAAATTTGTGGAAACATTTTATAGTCTGTGACAGTTTGAAAGAACGGGAGTTTTCAGTGGTGCAAAAATTATCAAAATCGATTGAGTGGGTTTCGTTTGGAGATCACCCTACGACATACACCCCCCCCCCACACACACACATATTTTCCCTATTTATAATATTAATAAAGGTTACGATACATTGCGCAACGGACGGTAACTTAGGTTCTTTTGCCCTTACAGTCCAGTACGCTAGATATTCTCCACCCGCCAACTTCATAATTTTAAGTCTCGTTATACTTTTAACCTAATCATTAATTTAAATGAACCCGAAATTTCCGTTAGTTTTGCTAGGGTCAATGTAAATACAGTTCGAAGCTCTCGTTAGCGGAAGATGTAAATTGAGGCCCGGACATTGACAAATTGTGCCCTGACTGCCGGTGCCGTTTAACGTTGCCTGCAAGGCCGGTTTCGGACACGAAAAGAACATTTTCAAGAACATCTCCCCGCTACAAACCACCCTTTATCTACATTAAAACTTTTTTGTAATTTATTCTCTCAAAAATCATCCTAACGACTGTTATTTAACGAATTTCAAAGATTTGAATGTTAAACTTGAAATTCTTGTAAAGTCCTATTCCTCTTGAATGACTTTGTAAGACGCCAGGTCTTTATACGAAAACGTATTGATCTCGTTAAAGCACAGAATTTATGTTAGTTAAATAAAATTTCTTGTGCCATTAACCATTTCCAACTTATTCTTTATTATTTTTTGAATTTCCGAACACTATACTTTTCTCAGCTAGAAATCGTGTTTATGCAAAGAGAATTTCAAAGCCATCACGTGGTGACAGGTTTTGAAAAGGGTTGACTTTTCTTCTTATACTTAAAACGAAATGTAGAAACGTGTAATGTGGATTTATATGTATTAATAAAGAATACGAGTTTCTAATTATCGTTTGTAGAACGGGGTAACAACTTTTTCTCAGTGATAAGTTTCGTGAAGGACGCCCTAGAATTGCTGTTGCTGATGAAAGTATTGCTGTTGTTCCAGTAATGCTTGAAGAAAACTGACCACCAACACCTCATGAATTTATTCCAGCGAAATTGGGCGTTCGTACGAACCAAATCTAAAACATTTTACATCAAAACTTGGACGCGAGAAAACTCTGTTGTCCATAAACTGATTCCCGATCGAAAACAACGTCTTTGATTTGTACTTGACTATAAATTTGGTTTGGAATTCGTTACTGGTGATGAATCGTGGTTTTATTGTTATGTTCCCGAAAAAATGAGTCAGTTGGCTACTTAAATTCTTCACATCCTATAATACAACCTTTCTGTTCTTCCAGTATTAAATATTTTGTTTTGTTCCATATCTCATATAAAACTCTTTTCCCTAAATTTATTTTTAGCCCTTACAAATACAAAATCAGGCTCTTCGCCTAATCACTGGAGCATTTAAATACACACCTATTGATGCCATGCTTGCCTTAACACGGACCCGATCAATAACAACAAAAATAGAAGAACAAGCATTGCTCCAACACGAGAAAATGTTACGACTGCCAAACTCTAAATGGACAGAAGAGAACCTCCCCCCTTCAATCCTTAAAACTCATAGTAGTTTCCTAGAAAAGGTAACACAGATTAAATCCAAATTGAACATTCCTAACACCAGAGAAAATCTACTTATAAGAGAAAATCCATTGGAATTATTGCAACCTACCTTCAATTTGGAATTAATAGAGGAAATAAGTAAATCAGACACACCAAAAGAAATACAAAAACTTCTAGCTCTGGAAATAATCAATACTAGATATCCCACAGAAGAATGGCTGCACATATATACTGATGGATCCTCCAAGGAAAACTTTACTGGAGCTGGAGTTACATGTTCACATTTTTCCTTTTATCATTCTGTTGGCAGAGACACAACAAATTATGATGGAGAAATAGAGGCTATACACATTGCTCTCCAACAATTATTAAATCTTCCCTTAAATAAATTTAACAAGGCAGTAATTCTTTCAGATTCTAAAGCTGCAATTCAGGGAATATGTTCAAATACTACAAAGAAGTCAACAAAAATTAGAGAATGCTACAAAATGTTAACACAACTCCAAAAAGTTAATAAGACTGTTCATCTCCAATGGATTCCAGCACACTGTGGAGTCATGGGGAACGAAGCTGCAGACTCACTTGCAAAGAAAGGCACAACAATAAAACAAAAGTCTAAATTCAATTTCTCATATTCCTCAATAAAACGCTTGATCATTAAAAAATTTTCTCATTCATACCTACAAGAAATAGAAACAAATGCCAAAGATAAAAAATGGATTACACTACTTTCCAACCCAGATATAATCCCCCAGAGACCAAGGAAAACAGCGGTTGCAGCCTTCCGACTATTGACAAATCACGACTGCTTAGCAAGTCATCTCTACAGAATAGGTATCTCAGCCTCACCAATATGTGTCCTGTGTAACGATCCAGCAGAAATGAACGAAGACCACTTGAAGACCTATGAAGCATTAAGATCAGAAGAAACTACAGTTCAAAAGTATTGGAAAGCACGAATGCTAATGGCTTCATTGCCAGATGCAAGGCACTAGAAAATAACAACATTTTTAGCCCTTATTTATCACATTCTTCCAGTAACTTTTTATTAAATATTATAAATAAAATAATTTACACTTTTAAAAACTGATCCTAGCTTGATTTGCTAAAACGTTTCAGTGCCACCCTCGGAGAAGAGGTAGATAAAGGCAGTAATCTTAACACCTCAGATTTTTCTTAAAAAAATACGTTCTCTGAATAAGGAACGATTGTCAAAACTCCATATGGAACTTCCTAAAAGTAAGTAGCTAAGCGCTGGAGTAAGAAAGAAAATAAAGTGTGTGCGGTAAGTCAAACATGTGGTGTTTTAATTAAAAGTAACATTGTGCAGGCAGGCTGAATGTTAACACCCTCAAGTTACTGCTAACGACCGCCTTGGACAAGAGCCACTAACCACAATCTTCCTATGAAGGAGCAGAACGCAATTACGTGTGACGCAGTCACCGACTTCCTTCTTTCAGAAGAGGAACAGCCACAGCCTCTATCACGGTACTGTTACGTAAAGTTACAATGAACCCTTCCTTACGTGACACACCATGCGTTCGCTCGACTTTCCTTCTTTTGTTTTAGGAAAAATATGGATATGATCATAAAGATTACCTCACCATCGCTATAGGGATGGCTGACTTTAACTGTATGTAAAACCACGTGGAACCCAAGTCACTCCTTCCTTAAACATACGTACACGCAAACCTCCAATTGATTTTATATTGAGGACTAATAATGCCAATGAAATTGCAAGTTTTATCCATTTTCCATTTTATTGTTTTTATATCCAACTATTCTCACAAGTTTATTTTTCTATCAACTTTATGTTAATTAAGGTAAATTTGGAGAAATAGTCTTATTACACATTTCTCTGTTGGTTCAAAGGGCATAGCGAAGACAAGCAATAGTCTATAGTCAACAAAAAAAGAAAAGAAAGAGAGAGAAGAGAGAGGAAAAAGGCAGCAAGAGAGAGCAAGAAATAGAAAGAAACAGAGAGAAAGAGGGAGAAAGAGAAAGAGAGATGGAAAGAGGGAGAGAAAGAAATAGATGAAGAAAGTAAAAAAGAAAGAAAAATAAAAAAGCGGGTTGCTATATACTGGCGCACGAGAAACAAAAGAATGGTGATTTAGCACAAAGAAAAGAAACAAACGTCAAACGCATTGCAAAGTATAAACGAATAACAAAGAATGTCTGTCACAATAGGAATTTTCATATTAATTGTGTGTTTAACGAGCTACTCATTTTCACTTCATGATTTCTCAAGTTTATTCAAATTTAAAATTATTCAATGGAATAAGTTTATACCAAACAGTGAATCATGGTATTGTACTAGATACGCTCTAAGAAATACACTTTTGTATCACTCCGCGAAAACGTGCACTGCATGCATGCACAATAACTTAAGTTTCAATACACTGATTCCAAATAACAGTGAAAATGTAGCGTATTGCAACAAAATCCTTAAATGTATCCATCAGAACACTTTAAAAGCAACAACATACAAAACATACCAGATCTACTTTGTACTCGTAGGCCGAGTGTTTTGGTGTTTCCTCATGCTTGGGTTGCCTCTCACCTTTGTTTACCTCAAGTGTGTTCCTTTTTTCGGAAAGAGTATAGTTGTAGTATGTATGTAATGCATTTAGCATTTAATAAAAGAACTAGACATCTCAGTACTACAAACGTATATAAAATTCATTCAAATAAAGGTCGCTTCACAAGGTATTCGCAGAAATTAAGATATGCTTTTTATTAATCATGTAAATATCTTAAGTATGTGCATTTTAATTAACTTCGTTACATCTATTTTTGCTTTCGTACGTCCATAGTAGTTAGAGAAATTACATATTGCACTCCACTCAAAAATTCCATTTGTACGATTTTGCTGCAAATGTGCGTTTTATGTGATTACGAAAAAAGTTTGAAATAGGTACACTCGCGCGCGCGTGTGTGTATCTGTGAGCAGCATCACTCAAAATCCACCAAAATCCACTTTTGGGCATTAAATGCACCCATGTTCTCCTGTTTAATGATCAAAATTACACACACATATAAGGACACAAATGGGACACTCAAAGAATATGCAAATGTCATCCCACGCATGCCAGAGAGGTCGATGCAAATTTAAACAAAGTATCGATTCTATCAAGTTCAAGGTAATTTTACATTATTCTAAGGATAATTTTACTCCATTCATAATATCCGCCGAACTGCAATTTGTTGGCGGAATGTTGTTTACCTTCTCACATGACACATTAATTCCGTAGCTAAACAAAACCGCAACGACCTTTCTAATTATTCTTTTATTTTAGTCAAT
This sequence comes from Tenodera sinensis, assembly GCA_030765045.1. NCBI lineage: Eukaryota > Metazoa > Arthropoda > Insecta > Mantodea > Mantidae > Tenodera > Tenodera sinensis. The sequence goes on from CM060965.1 coordinate 43,083,843, forward strand.
TGTTACATAAAGCACACTGCACTCATTACCGCATATCTGTGACATCTAAAAGACTCCTTACTTTTTTTAAAATTTCTTTCTTGTTTTCATTTTGGTCTGAACAGGGAAGGTCGGATGTCACACATCTGCTTCAGTCAAGGACGAAAATTTGATACTCTGTGATGAATACAATGCAGTACTGCCAACCTACTAGGCGTGGGTAGGAAGATTCCAAGCGAAGCACAACACTTTCTTGACCGGTGATGCCAATTCAGCCCTTATATGGCTAAAGTTAGCCACTGTCTTGCGCAAAAAGAAACTAAAGGCCATTTTACAGCTGAGAATTCCCACATTTTCTAATTTTCGGTTTTACAACACAGTTTCCTATTAGTAAATATACTACGATACGATATTTAATAGTAGGAAATGTTCAAAGCATTTGCAAAACAGGTTTTACTGTTTGGTTTGACACATATCAAACTAGTTTCACCCGTTAATCTCGGTCGAAGATTGGCAGTACTTCACTTTAATGTAATGTTCCTCATGATGAACTCATAGGAGAAATTGCTTCAACTTTAAAAGTTCCCCTTCACCTGCTAGGGAACGCTGACCATTCTATCACATTGCCACTATTATGCAGTTTTCTGACAAATTGCAACAGACCTTCATGGAAGAGTTTTGGTTAAAATTGCGTATGCAGATAATACTTCACAAATACTTGTTTCATCAGAAATACATTAGTGAACCCTGGATGGGTGTAAAATTATCCTGTAATTAATCAGTAACTTAATAGAAATAAAACTCTGAGGCATAAGAGGCGAAAGGAAATAAAATTAAAATTATATTAGACAATGGGAGTACCAGTTTTGAAATATGTAACCGAATCATGGGTGGCACAGTTGGTTTAGACGCTGGCCTACTATTCCCAAGGTCACGGGTTCAAATCCGGCCCACATCGATGGTTTTTAAGTGTGCTGATGCGATCCTAGCAATTGACAGCGTCGTTAAACAACAAAAATACTTTAAGGACAGAAGCAGATTATACGTGAAGAACTAAAGATTGTTTATTTTAATGAGGAAACTGAAGAAAATAACAGTTAGAAGGAACATATAGAAATAATGAACGGGGATATAATATCCAGGATCATGTATGGTTATAAGCCTCAAAGTAAAACAGATGTTGGACGTCCAAGAAAGAGGTGGGAATAATTGAGTGAGAACGGAACAGACTATTATAAGTGATTGAGTGATTGCCAATTTATCTAGAGAATTTGACTATCACGAGTTGCATTTATTGAGAAGGTAATATAGCCAATGAAATGTTATTTAAACGTTGTATTGTTAACCTCTTAAAAAATATGGAGCATGAATACATACATCGGTGCATTGGCATGGCCTACCAGATTATCATGTTGATGCTCCAATTTTTTTAACATGTTGATAATGGCATACGTTGGAGTATCATTCACGCGATAATTTCGCTCAATACAAAATTTGTCAAACTGATCCCAAATATATTACCTTGTATTCTGTGTTCTGAGGTTCCATCTTCAAATTATTTGATATATTTCAGCACCGAAGCGAAAGTCAGCCATACTTGACATTTGAATAACGACACTGTTACGTCAAATTACGTCAGTTGCTGCGCATCTGTTACCACAGTGAGGCTAGGTTCCCTAATCGGATCATAACATACGAAAAGCAGAGGTGATAATCAAATTCAGAAGAGGTGATAATAAAAATGTAATAATTTCTTTTTTTCGCGAAGGAAGGCTGCCATTAAATATTTGAAATTGTTATAAACATGATTGGTTGCCTTCAACCAACTCCCGTATGAGTGGAATGCTCTACCTAATTTCTGGAATGCAGAAGAGGAAGAAGAAGAAATTAATAAGTAGTGGTTTAAAAAAACATGTTGCCTCGATAAGACATTAGGACCACGCAACTTCTCTTTCAAGCGACCACTTACAAATATAAGACATATTTCACGTGTATATTACATCTAACTACATACACAACTATAAGTACCATATTATCGTAAATGTAGATTGTCAATTACGCGTTTAACTGCAAGTTGTGCAGTAAAGGAGCGCAGTATAAGGTTTCATTGCGCAATTAGCGGTTGTTGAGTGTTGACCCCCATACCGAATCTCAACCAAGGTATTAAAGTAAATTACCTAAGAATATTAACAACAAAATTATTACCAATAAATATCGTAGGAAAGTGAAACTCCGTACATGACAATGGTAATCGTAGGTATTGTTAAACACACCAATAAAATAAATACGCCACCGGGTTGTTAGTGCGACGTAAACAACTTTCGCTACAGTTGAGGGCAAATAAAACTAAATAGACAGGGAAAATATTAAACAAGTAAACAGGACCCTATACTTTCAACAAATACTCTTACACATAACATGACATGGACTCTGGCCGTGAAAGCCTACGCTCCCTTATAACTCTTGTACATTGCTCTCTAGTACCATGGCCCTGTGGCGCAACGGATAACGCGTCTGACTACGGATCAGAAGATTCCAGGTTCGAATCCTGGCAGGGTCGAGTGTATTTTTTACTCCACATTTTTTAAAACTATAGCTAATTTTAAGTGTAGTAATCATACTTTATACGATTTTGAGGGCTGCACTGGACATAAAGTTATTTTTCAAGTTCATTTAGCACAGTTGTTTCCAAAGCTTTGTGCTCCTGTAAACCTTGCATATTCTACTCGGACACATAACGGCCCTGTGGAACAACGGATAACGCGTCTGACTACGGATCAGAAGATTCCAGGTTCGAATCCTGGCAGGGTCGCAGGAAATATTTTCGTTATTACTACCGTTCTAGAGAAAGTGGAAATGTTGACAACCCGTAATTTTAATTTGTGATTCTAGGAAAAGATAGGTAAAAGGAGTTGCTGTATGTTTATCGAATCTTTAACAAAATTTATAACATCATGCTACAAACGCGAGCGGTATTTGAGGTACTATGTTCCTTTTGCTCTGAAGTATAGCCCAAAAACCAAATTTCGGATGGTTACCAAACTTCATATTTAAATCCTATTTCTTAAAACCTTATCCCGGTCTCTTTTAGCTATTCTAAAAATAAATAAATAAAATAAGGAATTCGGGTATGTTAAAACATACCCAGGCTGCTTAGGAGGTTATTCCTCTTCAGCCGAGATGTGGTTTTTAAATTTTTTGTGGGCTGAGGTTTCGGCGGTTGCGTCACGGCTGGCAGCGGTTGCGTCACAGCTGATCAATTTGGTTTATTTAGGAACAATATTTGTATATTGTTCCCTGTGGGTACTTGGCATTTAGGCTTATTCTAAGGACCCAAGAAGACTGTAGCTATTCTTCCGCACTCCCTTTCCCTTGCCTTTCCTCTGATTGGCTTTGCACACTTTGATTGACCTGATCCTCCTATCTATTTGTTGATAACAATTGCATATGGAATACGGTCCAGCATCTTTCAAGGACGCACGGCAATTTTTTTCATTAAATTCCTCCACGCTTTATAAGGAAAAATTTGTGTTAGATTAGATTGGATTGCGTTCAGCGAGTTCACAAGCAACCATGGGAGCCGGTGAACTTCGGGGGGGGGGGGGGGGGGGGGGGGGGGGAGAGAGAGAGAAACACAATCATATCTTCCCAACATAATGTATATTTACAGATACAAATTGAACTTTGCTTTACATTTTCACTAGGTTTTTCCTCCCACTTCCTACTGTTTAATTATAATATAATTAGCAATGAACGGCATCTTTTGTCAGATTGTTCTATACAATTACATACTATATAATGTAATTAACAATGATTTGTTATTAAAAAAAGCTAGAAACTACTTACAAAGCTACATAACTTCGTAGTTCTAACGATTTTGTTTGAAATCTTTGAGTTCTTATGACTATAAAATATAAATATTACATTGAGCTTTTAATGTACTCTGACACCTTCTACGTTCCTAATAATTGTATACATATTTCGTCCAAAAAGTTTGACAAAACCCAGTACAGAGAAAATACTTTTTTTTTTTTTTCGTAGTCTTGTCCGCTTCCGAAATGATTGAAGTTTACGATTCTTTTCTTTCGCAGAGTTCCTTACTACGGCTTATGGGTTATGATATAAACAGGTGAATGTTGTTTCCACATCTTATATGTAAGCAGCCCAAACGTTTCACTTTTTGTGTGGTTAATATAATATTTAACTAAGGGAATATGAATTTAGAATGGATAAAGGTCTGGGAAATTTGCACGTTAAATTAGTTTAGTGAGCACAACATTAAGTCAAATAGAAAAAGCATGCGTTGACTTGCTAGCTTTAGGGCAGATCAAAAACCTCAATGGAAACACTCACCACGTTTCCATGGGAAATTGATATCTATTTGAGTCCAATCCCATTCTCAGTACGATCCATGTTTTCATGTTGAATTCAATCCGGAATGAGATCGATTTGGATACGCAATGTTCAAGCATAAATAATTTAAGCATTGGTTTACGTTGGCGAAGCTGTAAAAATACGTTTTTTGAGTATTATAAGTAGGTTTTGAGGCTAGTGAATGTTTTTTGGAAGAATATATTGCGGGATTATACAAACAATAAAAGTGGCTTTGTTGTGTTTTATTATGCTCAGCACGTTCGCTAAAAAAATGATGAGCATGCAGTGTGTTACTACAGTAGAAGTTACCATCTTTAGTGGATTCAAATCGATTTGAATCCGGTAGGTGTTTCCATGCAACAAAATTTCTATCCGATCCCACTTCTAGGAGGATCGGATCCAAGTATTAATTTCGATCTGAATCCACGTTTCCATAAAATATTCAATTCGGAATAAGCACTCAAATCGATTTGAATTTAATCCATGTGTTTGAAAGCACCGGAATCCTGTCTAATAGTATTTATTCTTTTCGTCACCTCGTCTGACTAGGACCTATAAAATGCGAAAGCTATCATTCTACATTGCCATTCGGAAAGTAGGAGGATAAACTAGTTTCGACACTGAATAATAAGAAATTGCTTGATAAGAGAACAATTAGGAGAACTGACGAATGGCAAAATGTTCAAGGAAAAGGATACTAGACAGGCAATTTTAACAGCTCATGCATGTGGAGATGAAGAGGAAACCACAAAAGAGGAAAGGACAGAGGAGAATGGATCTTTAACGAAAGACCAACCAGAAATTGTTCTTGATCGAGTCATTACTTACTAACTTATGACTCACTCAATGAATACAAAGAGTTACAGGAGAATTATGATTCATCAAGATTTTGAAACAAGGAATTGTTAGAGCGAGATGGTTGCACGGAAACCTGTGATGCCGCATTCGGGAGGTCGTGGAATCGATTCCCGTGGTCGACCGTCCTGACCCATAGTCGTTAGGCGAAGGGATGGATAATTACATTTCCGAATTTCTTGTTCTTCCATTTTCACTCATTGTTCACTCCGTTGGTTCTTTCAGGGTCGCAATGTTAGCGAAGGCAGGTAGATATACGCACCGGAACTCTTTACATCCCGCGTTATCCATGGGATCTGGGTGGAACAGGAGAGGTATTGGGGGGCGCTTGACCGCACGCCGAGGTCCCCCTGACATTGCCCCAGAACACCTAAAGGCTAAGAGGTGCCCCAACACTTGGGAAAGCTTAAGGACCTCTAACAATGTCTGTACCGCTAGTCCGGACCTGGCCGCCCGACGTCTCCTCTCTCCTCGTCCTTCCTCCCGGGAGTGCCCCCTTGAGGGCATAAGTACAATAAGCCTAGCTTGAATGCCGAATACCCTTCGTATCTCCCCTATTCATAAAAAATTGTTAATTATTCAACGAATAACGAAACCACTGGACTTTAGAGAGATCTCCTCCTGTGTAAGATCCCATTCTTATTCATGGTAATCATTTATTTTTATGATTTAACATACAGTAAATAAATATGTCTTTTTCGCCCGTTTATAAGTGATTATTCTTAAAGATAATCCCGTTGGTTTCTACAATTCTCCAAATTATATTACAACGTTTTGAATCTTGTCATGAAACATAAACGGTTGACTGGGCACAGTTCATCAGTCCGCAAGTTGATTGACGTGCATAATAGTGGATTAAAGACTTCAGAAGGCCTTCATCAAAGTCTTGTTATCTTCCTGAACGTGGCGGATCCCTCACGTCATAAGTGGTTGGCTCTCTTTAAAATGCACAACCATTTTCTTGCCCTGCTTTCTCAAGTGGCACTCTACATTAGATGAGAGACCATTTTTTCATAGCGTTAGTCGTTTTCGAAATATTGCATGGTGGTAGTTTACACCTTTCCCAAGGTATTATTTAATTACCAGTTTGAATGCTAGGGATTATTTTTCTTCCTTTCTATGCATGAGCCTTTGTTATCATGAATAAACAAACATTTGAATACTGTATCTGCATGTTGTAACTAAGCCTCCCTAACAGCTTCAGGTGAATTTGATCAATTACTTTTCTTAATCCTCCATTTTTAACGCACTAGACCCACCCACTTCCTCTTTCTTTATGCTTGTCTTGTTCTATTCCTTTTATTCTCTCTACTACGTATACTAAAGTAGAGGAAGTATTGTATTCCACCCAAAAATTCGATGACAAGATTTCACCGGAAATATAGGTCCCCTGAATCTTTTTTAGAAACAGATCCGTGCGTGCGCTTGTGTGTCAGTCTGTGAACAACATAACTCAAAAACAAAAAGTCGGTTAAAAACCAAAGTTGATATTTAAGTTTAATGTTTTTCAGAGATGCGACACGAAGGTTTTGAAGAAAAGTGCTCCACCCTAAATTACCCTTTAAATATAAAAGATGTTTAGAAAATTTTTATTTTCTTGAAAATTGCTCTAACGATTTTGATTAAAATACCATATGTTTGAGATATTTTTATGACAAATGAAATATATATCTTGAATTTTCTGACTATAGCCCCTGTAGTCGTATTTACTCTAGATGACTTTTGCGTAACTGGTAAACCGTAAGAGATAGACCAAATCTTACTACACGACAGATATAGGTCTTGCTAAAACACAATTTATGTCTAAATAAATCTGTTTGTAGAGTGAGCCATTTCGGAGATATTCCTTTAATTTGTGTGAGTTTTGGAGAACTTATACTTCTGTCAAATAGAACATCGTTATTCAATTTTTTATGTTATGCAAAGAGGACGGAATCTCAAAGATTTGACTATCGCTCAAATCCTACTGTATTCTAATATTCTCCTTGCACCTACAAGGAAATAAGCAATAAGATAATTTCTGCAAATGTTTATCTTAACTAACACCAAGAAGATATAGGAAAAAGAGTTTGTAAGAATGGTTAGTAGAAGAGTAGAGAAAGTCATGTGAGTGCAACACATCAGATTTTTCAGTTTTACATTTTGAGTATGAAATTTATTCCTTACGTTAAAATTTTGCTCTGATCTGTACGTAAGTTTGTTATATAACAGATTATGTATATACATAGCCTGAAATGTGCGATCTAAAGATTCAAATAAGCATTATTCATAAGTTATACCAAAAAAGTATTTTTAACACCAGCCACTTCATGCAAGCAATCATTTATTTCTCCGTAAGCAATAATATTAACTTGAATAAAACATTTATCTTCACATTATTTAATTTTCAGAAAATGTCACCATCACACTTTTCTGAAAAATTTAAGTGCGCCGAGCTGTTTTAAAACGAATTTAATTTTTTTACTAAACCTTTGAGCTTTTGAACAGTCATATTTTTATTTGTTCGTATTAAGAAATTAAATAAATAATTTTGTTGTTTAACTACGCTGTCAATTGCCAGGATCACATCAGCGTCACCGGTGTGCCGGAATTTCGTCCCGCAGGAGTTCTTTCATATGCCAGTAAATCTACTGACATGGAGCTGTCGTTTTTAAGCACACTTAAAAACCATCGGTCTGGGCCAGATTTGAACCCGCGACCTTGGGATCAGTAGGCCAGCGTCTAACCAACTGAGCCACCCAGACCGACGTTCGTATTAAGAGTGACACATTTGAAGTAAATAGCTTTAAAATAAAAAAAAATTTTGAAAATTCAGTCTCAGTGTTTCTTAACTGTAACTGACGCGATGTAAGCAAATATTGTGGAGGTGCATTGGGAAAAAAATTGTGCGTATGTGGGAACCCAAAACACATGTGTGATTTTAATGCATTATTCATATGTGACTAATCGAGAACTGCACATAAATCACGGCACTACTGCATGCGCGGAAAGGTAAACAAATACACCTCCTCCTCGCTAGACATACTCCATCTGTGAAGGCCAGTAGAATGCCTCCCGAATCTGCGGGGACAGCATAAATGGAAGCGCAACATTCCAAGTCATGATTAGTTTTACGAGTAACCAGAGAAAGGAAAGAGAGTAAGAAACTTGTTTGGAAAGCTAATTATTTAACAAGCGTTGGCAGTGATGCTGTGCAAACTGAAAGGTTGGCCACACCTTAAGTGAGTGTTACATAGGTCAACGTTTATTTAATGAAGTACCGCATTTGCAAGCCAAGAGGATAGCAGTGACTAACTTCCACGTAATGGCAAATCCCGTAATTTGTCGCTAATGTTTACCTTACTGTTTCTGCCACCTTACCTAGTTAGCTTACATTCCGGCAATAAGCAAAATAACATTAATAATAAACAACAGTAATGGCATTTAAGTTAAGCATCTTCCAAAAATGTAACATGAAGATTTTCAAGAAAGTCGCTCAATCCAATAACTCATTATTAGACTGTTCGAAATGTTTTCATTGAAATATCACATTATATATTATGTTTAACTACCACCATGGGAAATATATTGACTTTTCTGTGAAAAGCCTGTGAGGACCGCTTCAATCTAAGTGTCGGTTGGTTGGCTCAACTGGCCTCCTGATCCCAAGGTTGTGTGTTCACACCCAGCCCGATGATTCTTTAAATTCCGGCACACCAGCGACACTGATGTCCCTCTGACAACTGACTGTGTCATTAACAAACGAAATACATAACCCCATTTTGATCTTAAGTAAAATTTATATAACTATCATAAAACCATAACAGTAGATTGACAAAACCTGATTTCAAAAAGTGTTAGAGAGTTTTAAGATATGCAATTTGTATTAAATTACTTTTTTGTGGCTTTAATGGTTTGCTATATGTTTGCTATTGTTGAATTTCTGGTATTTCAGTTTATACACTTCGGATATGCTATGCAGATTCTTTTGTTTGCTATTATGCCGTGCAAAGATTATTCAAAATAACATACACTTATGTACTAAATGTACGTATGTGTTTAACTTTCTTGGAATAAAAGGACATGTGAGGTTCTGTTCATTCAGTAGGTATTTTGTGTAATTTGGTATAACTGGACGTAAACGTATTGCACAAAAGATGTAAAAAAGAAGTATCCTCAAGTTAAATACATGTATTTTATTTGTTAATTAAATTTGTAAATTTAAACATTAAATATAAGATATTTTGAATCAAAATCCTTAGAGCTATTTTTAAGAAAATACTTTTCCGAACATTTTTCCATGTAAAGGTTAGTTTGGGATAGTGGAATTTCTTGAATATGTTTGTGTCACAACTTAGGAAGATCTTAAATCTTCTTGTATGAACTTTATGTTATGCTTTTTACACTTACAGCCACAGTCACAACCCACCACACACACACACACACACACACACACACACACACACACACACACACACACACACACACACACACACACACACACACACACACACACACACAAACACATGAATATTTTAATAAAAACGCATTTTTGGGATCCAGAGGCCACAAAACATATATTTCGGTGAGATCTGATACCCAATTTTTGGATGGACTCAATTTTTTTTTCATCATTGGCCGAAAGCTCAATGTTTTTAAACCTCACACGGCTGATTACCCGTGAAGCCTTAATTAATAACCTTTGGATGGTAATTATTATTTGTTTATGCCAACGAACTTAAAGCTGATGTTTTTAAACACACACGCCCATATTGCCCACACACGACTTGTGTGTCTAAAACCCCAGCATTAAGTTTATTGGCATAAATAATAATTTTAGCTATTTAAACGAATACTAAAATACCTTTTACTCGATTAATTGTTGTATCTATGAATAATCACTAGAGCTTAAAATGTACTTGACTCCAGAATAGAAATATTCCTATGTAGGTATTTTATTTATTTGTTTACCCTTTTGCTTGCTTGTTTGACGAATTCATGTAATACATAAATGATTCAAGGGATGTGAGATTAATATGAGCATCAATAGTTGAACATAATTTTGCTAATGTTTTTGTAACCGTCGAGAAGAATTTGCTGAGCAGGATGTCTCAGAAAAGATGGCAGACGACGGACGTGAAGACAAATGGTATGTCAAAAGCTTAACTGTTTGAAAAGTGTATAGAAGACTGTCGACTACCTGGGTCTGATTGCCACAACCGCCCCCTTTGAAGGATGAAGTCATTGTTTAGGGGCTTATTCTACCCTTTGCGCATCATTAAGGAAAACCCAGCACATTAGTCATCCCCCTTGAGGCCATTTTCTACCTTTAAGTAGGTGTGTTCCTTTGTGTGAACAACAACCGTCCTTACTAACACAAACAAAAGATGATAAAGAGGTGAGATTTGGAACATTTTCACTGGGCTTTAGTGTCCTGGCTTTTCCTCTAAAAGAACAGCACATTCAATTGTTATATTTGATTCAAATTATGAAACATATTTTATTGCCAAAATATATTTGCCTTTAAATCGATTATAGCAGGTTTATATCGTTATACACAGAAACAAATTTGATTTCATAGATCAACTCACATACTGGCCATAATCTTTTAAATATTATATTACACATATAAGAAGCGATTCTTATGTTCCCTTTAAATTGCTCACCTTACATTTTACAAAGACCGATGTGAAATATAAAAGTCTTATGTGTTGCACTCACGTGACTTTCTCTATTCTTGTAGAAACTATTGTTAAGAACTTGAAATTCCGAACTCTTTGCATGACCAAGATATAAAACAATGATTAACGACCTCCCATTTGAAAAAAGCATTACAAAATCAGGTACATAGAAACGAATATCTCCGAAATGATTTGCTCCACAAAAAATGCATTAGATCTAAATTATGTTTTGACAAGATTTGAATTTTTGCGTTGTAAGATGTCTATCTCTTACCGTTTATTTGTTATGCAAAAGTCACCCAGACTGCAGAGGGCCCCTGGGTATATTGCCACCCCCCCCCCAAAAAAAAGTCGACACATACATTTCATTTGTTTTAAAAATACCTTAAATATATAATGTTTTAATAAAGATAGTTGAAACCAATTTTTGGAAAAATCAAAATTTTCGAAAAATGTTCCAGTAAAGGGTATTATAAGTGTAGGGATTTTGTTGGAAAACTTCGTGTTGCATCCTCGGAAGATACTGAATTTAAACACCAAGTTTTGTAGTCAACCGACTTTTCCTTTTTGAATTATAGTGCTCACTGCCGCACACACACACACACACACACACACACACACACACACACACACACACACACACACACACACACACACACACAAACACACACACGCTCAGATTCTGTGTCGTAATCTTTGGTCGAAGATTTACTCTTTACGCAATACACACAATAGGACCTTATCTAAAATACCCTTTTGGATTTGGAGGTCTCTAAATATGTATTTCTTGTAAAATATTGGTATCGAAATTTTGGTTAAAAAAAACTTTCCCTACCTACTATGAAGGTGGTACAGAACGTAAAAATTAACATTTGCAGAAGTGTTTGGAACATACAGGACATTCGGAGAAACAAAAATTCAGATTTTTATTTTCACGAAAGGATTAAAAAAAATTGACGACCCTGCCAGGATTCGAACCTGGAATCTTCTGATCCGTAGTCAGACGCGTTATCCGTTGCGCCACAGGGCCTTGTTGACCAGGTGGCGAACTGTAGAAGTTTAGAAAGCACTTTTACCTAAAGGGTTGAAATTTCTGAACCTGTTTTGTGATTGCTTTCTCCTCCATTAGCGGTGCGTACATTAATGGCAACGTAACACACATGTTCGGATACACAAGCATCTGCAGGGGGAAAAATTCTAAAATTTTAGGTGTACCAGGATATGCAACACAATCACAAAAAACTGCAACTGTGTGATTATTAGACATGGGTATTCAGTCTATAAGTAACTCCACCAAAATTATATAATTGGCTCAAAATTAATTTAATGCTTTTAAGATATTTAGTAACACATGTTTTTAGTTGTCTCAGTTTTTCTACGATCGCATCGTTGAGTATTAAAGAAACAGAATTCAAAATATGATGTGTTGCACTCACATGACTTTCTCTACTCTTGTACTAACCATTCTTACAAACTCTTATTCCTATACATTTGTCGTTAAAATATCTTAAACATATGGCATTTTAATCAAAATCTTAGTCATTTTCGAGAAAATCAAAATTGTCGAAAAATGTTCCATGTAAAGGGTAGTTCAGCTTGGAGGAATTTTCTTTAAAAATCTTCGTGTCACACTCTTAGAAGAAGTTAAACTGAAATACCAACTTTAGTTTTTAACCGACTTTTCATTTTTGAGTTAAGCTTACCCCCCCCCCCCCCCCCCACACACACACACTCACAAACACACGCGCGCGTACGGACCTTTTTCTAAAAATGCTTTTTAATATGTATAGTACAAATTTTCTCAAACTCCTACTATATGTCTGAATGTTTCTTTGTTTACCCCGTATAGGTTCCTATACCATTCATCGATTGCGATGAAACTTTGATTGAAATAAAAATGCAATATATTACATTCACTCGGTTTTCTCTACTCACTTTTCTACAAACATTTCATACAATATGCTATATGTTTGAAACATAAATGCAACATATTACATTCACATGGTTCTTCTACTCACTTTTTTTACGAACCAATCCCATTTCTTTATCTACTCCTTGTACAAACAATTCATACAATTTTCTATGTGAGTGAAATAGAAATGCAACGTATTGCATTTATACTGCTTTCTCTGCTCGCATTTCTTCCTGTAGTATTTGTGGTTGTTCAACAGTGCTTTTGCTTAGTGTCTTCATTGGTGTTCTTATTTATTTATTGTTCCTTTTAGTGTCCTAAGAGTTTCAATTAACTGTCTGTAGTAATATTTTTACTTTCTCTCCTACGTTTAGTAAGGTAGAGCAAGTATTGTATCTCAACGGAAATATATGTTTTAGGGCCCCCTGAAGCAAAACAAAAAATTTTAGAAAAAGGTCCGTGTGTGTGTCTATCTCTGTCGGTCTGTGGACTGAAACTCGAAAAGTCGGTTAAAAACCAAAGGAGGAGAAAGCAATCACAAAACAGGTTTAGAAATTTCAACCCTTTAGGTAAAAGAGGTTTCTGCACTTCTAACACAGTTCACCATTTGATCAATAAGGCCCTGTGGCGCAACGGATAACGCGTCTGACTACGGATCAGAAGATTCCAGGTTCGAATCCTGGCAAGGTCGTTAATTTTTTTAATCCTTTCGTAAAAATAAGTAAGTTTTGGAAAACTTATACTTCTGTCAAATGGAACGTTATTCATTTTTTATATGTTAACCGTGCAAAGAGAACGAAATTTGAAAGCTTTAAAAGATTTGACTATCGCTCAAAGCTTACTTTATTCTCATATTCCCGCTGCACTAGCAAGAAAACAGGCAATAAGATAATTTCTGCAAATGTTTATCTCTACTAACACGAAGAAGATATAGGAAATAGGAGTTTGTAAGAATGGTTAGCACAAGAGTAGAGAAAGTCATGTGAGTGCAACACATCAGATTTTACCAAAGAAACTCAAGGCTATTGCGCAAGTCTATGTGTGGCAGAGATAAATCGTCAAACCACGGGCATTGCAGATATTTCAGCGAATATAAAATAAAATTCGGACTACGTATTTGAGCGGTTGTAGAGTTACTGCGTATGAACCAACAGATGAAGAAATGGACGCTAAAAGAGATCTGGAGCACCGTAAAATTTGGAACCACTGGTTTAGTGGAGCGGTGATGAGCTGTCAAATAGGAGGTTCCTAATTGGAATGTCCTTGGAAATGTTTCCGCAGAGATTAAATTAGGGTAAATTGGTATACAAGCTTGAGCATGGGCACAACATTTGGCAATGCTAGCAAAGCCTGCGGAGTTGTAAGTTATCTACAAGTTTAAATAGATTAACGCCTTTTTCTGTTCTATTTCTGTGCCCTAAATCAAGTTACTGATTTCACTCAGTTTGCTTTGAGAATTCAGGATGACTTCTTTGTATTAATATGAAATGTCCTTCAGGTTCATCATATGGGTATAGTCATTTCATTCTTGACACAAACGGTTTGGTTTGTATATCAAGCATTTGATATTAATAAATTGAAACTTTGAGCAGCTTTAGCTTCCACCAATCACGATTATCATAGGCATGGGGCAGCTCTGGGGGTAGTGTCTCATGGTATTACCTTAAAAAAGGAAGAAATATTTATTTTAAATTGTCTGTGTATTCCCAATGTAGTCATGTTTACTGTTCTTCAAGCTGGAATTTAATGTCTTGCCCAGGGATGTCCAACCTCCTCTCTTTGGAGAACCTTACGTAATGAGCGGCTATTTCCCACTCCACTCCTTCAGTAGGAGGGACATACAGTCAGTAGCCAGGGACGTACAGAAACAGGCGATTCCATGGTTGTTTCTAAATCATACTTTGGATGAAGTCCTCAGAAGACTTCATTCTGGATGAGTTTTGCAGAAATTGTGAACATTAAGAGATAGACAAAACTTACCTAGCTGAAACTGTGTTTTGTTATATCACATTCGTCATTTATTTTCCATTATTAATACTTAAAATTAAACGTATTCTAATAATGTTACCTGTATTATCTACAATATAACATAAAATTAAAAGAGAACTCTACTTCTACTATCTACTAGAAAACTAAAAACTGTTAAGTGCACGATTCTTGACGTGTGCGAAGTGATATTTTCTTTATTTAAGCATCATTAATAAAGTAAATTTTCTACTAAGTAGCCCATTTTCTTCATTATCATTAGAAGCCAAGGTGAAACTGAAATACATGGGGAAAACCTGCTCGTGACTTGCACATAAATATAGACAAGAGAGTGCAACGGTTAACTGCTTAGGAACTCAATAAGGCATTTATGCGAAAAATAAATGATTCTGTGGATGTGAAGTCACAAATGTTTTATTCTAATTTCGGTGCATTTTGTTTGATAGCGATAACCACTGGTCAGAAAAGGCTATAGTGGATTTAGTTCAGGCGTAAGGAGACATTAAGACACTAAGCGAACACCCTAAGTTGACATGTTGCTCGGTAATGTATTTGTAAAGTTTACGGTAGCTCAATATTTGCTGGTGAAAAAAGTCGGCTAAATTTCCGGACGTGATTGGTTCCCCGTTGTCATTGTAGGTGCCCACTCTATCCTTAGGTTCTCCATGGTTTTCGCTGATCAATAGAGGAATCCTGTGATGGTTCATCTGCCATTGATTTTCTTCTTATTCTTTACCTGTTTACCCTCCCCTTATGTAGGACTTACACCCCCTAGGACTCACAAGCCTGTGCCTAGGGTCACATGCGTGTTGGGGAGCAGAGAAACATATACACCGGAGGGAGTGAAGACCTGGAAGCGGGTGGTCAGTCCGGCACCAGGTGTGAGAGTGAGGAAGAGGATGAAATGCAGGCGAAATCAATGAATGGAAAATCGATGATGGAGCAATTGATGGAATGAGTAGCGGAGGAAACCGGAGAGCTCGGAGAAAACCCGCCCAGACGCCTCTTCATCCAGGACAAATACCACATGCGGATCCCTGGGGTCGAATCCGGGCCGCCTAGGTGGTAGGCGAGCGATCTAACCACTCGACATCGGCGCTGCCTATCTACCATTGATTTCCTTTTCATTATTTCTCTTTCATTCCAGTTCCTATCGTATTTCAGATATGCTTCTAGGGTTCATGGTGTAGGGCGGTGCCGGACGGACGGCACGGATGCTTTGCCAAAGGAAAAAGTATTCGTCTCGGACGCTAGGGGCCTGTTCGGTTGAACTCCAGTGGTGGAAAGGTTCTTCGAGACAGGAGCGATATGGACTTCTGAGTTCTGTCTTCCTGCGGTTCCTTTACTTCATTACCACCTCCTCAGGATGGTGGCTGCAAATGATCTCAATAGGTAGTGTGTGAATAGTCTCTGCGCTGTGTACTCTAACCCTAAGACTATCCCATAAAGAAATGTAATCGATTGTTAACTATTTTCTTACTTGTGTCCAGTGGCGGCTGAAGCATGAATGCACTGGTAGTGCCAGCATTACCTCACCAATTTTTTAAAAAGATGATTTAATAACGTCCTTTAACAACCGGGTAAGGGATATCCGATGTTGGATGAAAGAAATAGTTGAAACGACGCAATAGTACATCACCACCGGTATTAGTAACCTTTTCCACTGCACTAAGCGCATAGCAGTTCTGCATTAGCTGTCACTCCTAAGTTACTTTCTTCTCAAGTAAATATCGTGCTAGTATAACATTTAAAAATAGACTACTTAGGACTTTAATATTTTCCCACTCGTGAACTAAATCCACATCTTTTACTAACTAATGGTTATCGCTACCAACAAAACATTGTTGGCTTCACATCACAATACATTTATTTTACGTGTAAATGCCCCATTTGCATAACTACGCAGTTAACAGCCAGGTTTTTGTTCTATATTTATGTGCAGATAATGAGCAGGCCTACCAACATATTTCAGTTGCACCTTGTCTTGTAACGATAATCTAAAAACTGGCCTTCTTAGTAAAAAACTTACTTTATTCGTGTCAGTTAAAGAAAATATTGCATCGCAGTACTCGTGCATCGACTGTTTTTAGTTTACCTAGCAGAAGCAGACGTCTATATCGTTGGTTGCACTGCTGGCAATTCAGGTAACGTTATTAGAAAGCAATAAGTAATTTAATTTTAGGTATGAATAATAAAAAATGAATGATGAATATAATAAAACATAATTTTGCTCTAACTTTTACACTGCAAAGTAGTAATAAGTACATTACTTCTCACTTCCCAATAGAGCATAGTTTCTCTTAGATTGGTACTTAATGATTCGCATGTACTGCCAACTATAGCTGACAGAAATACTAACTAGCACCGATTCCTAAGCCAGCAGTTTCATATTGATACAACAGTAATTTGTGTAAAAATTTAATACTTTTAGGAATCTTTCCATCTAAACTACCTATAATTTTGAACCAGTATCAACGAAATTTGAAAATACGTTAACATATTTTCTTCAAACTTTCAACTGCAATAAGTTTCTGTTGGTTATGGTCCGTTAAAAACCTACTTTTCTTTTCCTTCGTTTTAAATCGATCTATTCTTAAGCCCTTTAATGTGAGCTAACGTATCTAACCTTGATGGGCGAGCACGATTCTGCACTATTCTTAAAAAGTCTAGACAGATTATAAATGTGTCTTGTAGGTTTGTGTCATATATTGTGCAAGTGACCTCTTTAGATACAAGGGGTGTCTGTGTAACTGCAGCTGCTTATTATTTATGAACGGAAATGACAGTGCATCTGCGTAATAAGTATGGTTTATGATTTTCTTGTAAATCTCTCGTAATAAAGTCCGATTCAGATTCTTCGCTATTCATCTTCAGCACAAAGATTGTTCAGTTAAACAGCCTGATACTTCATCAGATATGACTAATTGTTGCTCTAGCTCTGCGGCAAATATTGTGATTGCATTTTGATGTGGATATTTTTAAAATTGCATCGTGTGTCGCATATTAATTAGAACAAAGGATTTACAAATACAAAATTAACATTTAGATATAAAACTATATCTATATATAAGTCGAGCCATTTTCGAGTTTTTGCGAGAAAAACGCGAGACTGATTAATAAATTTTGTTTTGCTTTGTTCGCCTCCGTAATGTGTTGGTTTAGAAAAAAAGAACATTAG